>PVKA01031644.1:0-26071 GCA_004027165.1 Ctenomys sociabilis | reverse complement strand
GCTCCCTTTGTAGCTCAGGCTGGTCTCGAACTCACAACAATCCTCCTGCCTCAGCCTCCCGAGTGCTGGGATTACAGGCCTGCGCCACCACGCCCGGCTAAAGAGTCATTTTTTTTTTATTTATTTATTTTTTTGGCAGAGCCGGGGATTGAACTTAGGCCCTTGCACTTACCAGGGAAGTACTTATTCCACTGAGCCATCTCCCCGGCTCTAAATCCTTTTTTTTTTTTTTTTTTTTTTTTTTTTGCGGAACCGGGGATTGAACTCAGGCCCTTGCACTTGCCAGGGAAGCACTTATTCCACTGAACCATCTCCCCGGCATGTGTTACTAACTTTAATCACTATGCTGTACAGTAAGTTTCTTGAACTTGTTGCTCCCTAGCTGGAATATTTAATTTCTGACCTATATATTCTCCGTGCCACCTGTGCCTGTCCCTGTGAAGTCCCATTGTACCCTCCACTTCTGTGAATGCATGTTTTAGATTCTACATGTAAGTGAGAGGGAGCATAGAGGATTTGCCTTTCTGTTCCTGGTTTATTTCATTTAACATAAGGTCCTCTAGGTTCATCCATGTATGGCAAAGGACAAGAGTTCCTTCCTTAAAGCCGAGTAACATTCCATTGCATAAATAGACTAGTTTTGTCACTGTCCACTTGTCACTTGGTGGGCATTTATTTGACTTCATATCTTGGCTACTGTAATGCCACAAGAAACGTGGGGTACAGATAGCTCAGTTGTACACTAATGTGTTTCCTTTGGGAATATACCCTGTAGTAGGATTGGTAGGTGGTAGTTAAAGTAAAAAAAAAAAAAAAAAAAAAAAAAAGTGGTGGTTCAGTTTTTTGTGGAACTTTGAACTGTTCTCACAAGGGTACTCAGTGTGCAAGGGGCTCTTTTCTCTACACCTTACTGGTGCTTGGACCCTGTGCTGGGGATCAAGCCAGGCCCTTGTATAAGCCAGCAAGTGCTTTGCTGCTGATCTGCATCCCTGGTCCCTTTTGCTGTTTCGATAACAGCTAGTGAGGAGATGTATCATTATAGTTTGATTTTTCCATTCTCCTGGTGAGCAGTAATGTTGAGCATCTTTTCATATACATATGTTGCCCACACATGTGTATGTCTTTTGAGAGAGGTCAGTTTAGGTTCTTTGCCCCCTGCTGCCTTGTGGTTCTGGGGATCCAGTTCAGGCTCATGCATGTGAAGCAAGTGCTCTGTCACCAAGCTCATCCCTAGCACCTACTTTGCCTGCTTTAAGTTGGGATATTTATTTTCTTGATACTGATTTGGGTTTCTTGAATTTGGTGTTTCTTTTTTTTTAATGGTTTTGGTTTCATTTCCAAACACAGGAAGCTCTTACTCCTCAGAAGTGCACTCCTCACATCATTGTCCGGGGTCTCGTACGCATTCGGTGTGTTCAGGAAGTGGAGAGGATACTCTATTTTATGACGAGGAAAGGTCTCATCAACACAGGAGTTCTTACCGTGGCAGCTGACCAGTACCTTCTTCCTAAAGACTACCACAACGTAGGTGCCTGGCTTCAGTAACGTCACTGCTGTCGATTATGATAAAATACCATAGTGTTCACTCTTAGTAATAGTAGGAAAAACCACACCACCTTACAACTTATACAATGGAGACTTTCATAGAATATATTTCTTCAAGGAAGAGAATATCAAGTATAATTTCTCCACATGCAGAAAAAAAAACAACCATGTGGGGGAGAGGGATTAAACAGTACTACCATAGGTACTTCATGTTCTTTAGGAATGTAACTTTCTAAGTACTTCAAAGAAATGCAGATGAGCTGTTGTTCCTTGGTGGTTAGTACCTTCAGAATGATTAGCAGTACATTGTCATCCTGCTCTTTGCTTTTTTTTCAGAAATCAGTCATTGTTGTTGGGGCTGGTCCAGCAGGGCTAGCTGCTGCTAGGCAACTGCATAACTTTGGAATTAAGGTAAGATTTTAGGGATGTATAGGTGGAAACAGAAGGTTAATTGCTCCTTTGGTCCAAGTTTTCTAGGACTTAGAAACTAGATTGTAATTTTAATGAAGAATATTAAATTCATTATGCCTTTATAACAGACCCTAGAAAAGTTATAGCATTTGAAAATGATTTTTTTTTTTTTTGTATTTTTAGGGAAGGGTCTACAGAGTGTTCAGGGTCTCACTACTAGATCAGACTCATAGTAATCTGCTTGTTTACAGCCTCCTAAGAGCTGGGATTACAGGTGTGTGCCACCACGGCCAGTCTCAATTGCCATCTCAGCAAGCCCCATGGGCAGAGCTGGCGTGGCAGGATCCCTGACCCCAGCACCTGTTTGCAGGCGCTTTAATTCGCTGAGCTATTTGGCTGGCCCCTGAAAATCATTTAACAGAAGAAAGGTAGAATAAGAGAAATTCTCACAGCTTCAGAGAGTTTTAGATTTTCAGGAGCAAGACAGAAGAAATTCTAACTATACATTAAAGCAGAAGCTCTTGACACTTTACCATTAACACAGTAGAGGAGATGGTTTGAGATGCAGACAACATAGAAATTTACTGTTTCTTAGATAAAAGTTTCTGAAATACCCAGTTAGTTTTTCTGGTGCTAACCAAAGAAATGTTTTTAAATTTTAGTCTGGAAAAGAAAAGTCTGCTTTTGGAAGCAGATAATCAGTTCATTTAATGAGGTTGAATTTATGACTTTTGTACAATTATGGGTATTTAAGGATAGCTTGGAGTTGCTGGCTTTTTATTTTAGTTATTCACAACTGGCCAAAATAGAGCCTGTGATACACAAAAAATCATGTCATTCAACATTAATTTCCATTAATCTGTTTCGTCACCTAGATTCTTTGAATTGGTAGTTCTGACATACTTCTTGTTCACACTTAATTTGAAAGCGCTCATATAGAATTGCATTTTTCACTATTCTCTCTGGCTAAAAGAAATGCTGCTTTGTTTTTCACAATGAAAGTTTTTGAGACAAGTTTCTGAGAATAAGTTTCCTATAGCTGTGGCTAAGAGATTTCTCTCCTGCTTGGAGGGAAGACCACATTTGAGGACTGAATTATTTTGCTAACAAAATGGGAGTCTGAGTTTGATTTATAAGAAGTATGCTTGCTTTTTGAAATATTTTCTCTGAGGTATTAAACTGGAAAGTATCTTAGGTGATTATTTTAACATTAGATATATGGACCAACATTTTTGTGTTTTACTTGCAACAATCTACAGAATATATTGCAGGGAGGGTTATTACTGCCCCAGGTCCACAGAGGCTATCTCTGACATTCAGCCTTTCTCTTAGAGGGAAAGAGGTGAGAAATGGATGGTTTGCTTTTTAGTTGAAGTCAGAGTTAAAGGATTGAGGGGGAGGAACTGTAATTTGGAGCCATCCTAGTTAAAGGAGTGTTTAGGGCTTGAAAGAGTATCCAGAAGACCCTGCTACTGTTTTCAAGTACAGAGGGAGAGAGCTGGGGACCATCCATCTCCCTAAAGATTTGGACTAGAGATAGATTCCTGTAAGTACCCCAAGAGACAGCTAAGTCAGAGGGCTCTTCTTGAGCAGTTTAAAGTAGTGCTTTCAGGGATCCACAAATTACAAAGCTGGTCTTACAATAAATAAGTCTCAAGATTTTCAGCAAATGCAACCCAGGGAGCTGAGGCACTGAATTACAGGGCTCCAGGTAAGATGTGGCTCATTCCACATAGGAGCAACTTCTCATCCCCGGGCACTAGAAGTGTGAAGGTGGATAACTGGCTTGGTGGGGGACTCGTGTGTTCAGGCTACTGCTGAGCCCATCCTTATACCCAGTGGGTATTTAACAACAAAATAATAATAGTAGTTATGCCTTAGGTACTTAAGTTTGATTTGCTATGCTAAAGGAATTTTTCCCTGTATGCGTAGATGTATCTTAGGAAAATCGGCTCTTGAACCTAGCTGTTCACTTTCTTTTACAGAATATCACTTAGTAAAATCTTTCAAATTTCGTTTCATGTACTGACTGGTGGAACCTGGTCATTACCTGCTTTGAGAGGAAGCAAGAGGGATTCCTGCAGCAGAGCAGCCATCTTCTCCTCCCCAGAACCTTAGTGCTCCGGGCACCTGCTTTGGCCTCTGTTCAAACTCAACTGAAGTTGCAGCTTGAGAAAAACAATAGATAATGCGAGTAATTTAGCCCCATCATTTGTGTTTTTGTGATACTCTCCCTGGTGACTGTGCTGTCCTTCTTGGATCCCTGCTTGTCTTTCTAGGTGACTATCCTGGAAGCCAAAGACAGAATTGGAGGCCGAGTGTGGGATGATAAATCTTTTAAAGGTGTTACTGTGGGAAGAGGACCCCAGATTGTCAATGGCTGTATCAATAACCCAGTAGCATTAATGTGTGAGCAAGTGAGTTTCTTTTAAGATTTGTTTTGTGTCCAAAGGAAAAAAAAATTGTTTTGGTTTGCTCATGCAGAGTACAGTATTCCATGCATTAGAGATGTCGTGCATTGGTAAGAGCACTTGTCTGGCATGCTTGAGCACTTAGATTCCATCCTTAACAGCAACAAAAAAAATCCACAGTATTAATATACCTCAAGCCTGGATGATGTACAACAGCCCCTCATCCACTCTGCAGAGTAAATGGGAACAATGACAGTTCTGCTTCTCTCTCTCTCTCTCTCTCTCTCTCTCTCTCTCTCTCTCTCTCTCTCTCTCTTTCTTTCTTTCTTTCTTTCCTGGTGGAATGGGATTGAACTCAGGTCCTTGCACTTGCCAGGGAAGCACTTATTCCACTGAGCCATCTCCAGGCCCCAAAGTTGAGATCAGTTTTTTTTTGGTTCACTCAGGATGCCTTTTTAAGGCAAGGTTTAGTAAGCCATGGCATTCTGAGACTGACTACTTTGCTTAAGCAGGCACTAAAAGAAGAATTCTGCCTTTCTGTGAAAGCTTGCAAAGGATTTTCTTTTTCCAAGAGCTTTATTTTTATGTTATTTGCAGGCCACTTGATTAGTTTATAATTTGGGTTACCAGATTAGCAGATAGATAGGGTTCTTAATTTTTTAGTGCAAATATGTCCTAAATATTTCATTAAGAGCAGGGCCTGGTATTACACATCTGTAATGCACTGGGAGAGACTGAGACAGAAGGATCGCAAATTCAGACCCAGACTGGGCAGCTTAGGAATTTAGCAATACCCTCTCACAGGGAAAAAAAGAGGATCAAGGTTGGCACTGGCTATATAGCCCAGTACAAATGCCCTGGATTCAGCCCCTGAACTGAAAAAAAAATTACAGGGATATTTTGCATGTAATATTTGGGGGTATACTTACTACTTTAAAAAACTTGATCTGAAAGTGAATTAACTGGGCATTCTGTGTGGTGTCTGACAATGTAGCTGGGTCAAGGTTTTTTCCCTAGACATTTACTGATAGGTATTTTCAGCGTCTCTGAGGATCTGTTGCCTGTGCTCATTTCCATAAAGGTCTGCAAAGGAGGCAGACTCATGAGTCGGTGGCTGGTGGCGTAGGGTGCGTGGTGCAGAAGCGGCGCTTCACTGTCGTGCTGATAAACGCAGGTGCCTGGCGTCCTGCGCCGTTTGCTGACCGCCTCACTTTTCAGTTCTTTCCCATGAAGCACGTTCAGCTTTACTTTTGAGTTTTTTTCATGACAACTCTCTGTTTGCAGCTTGGGACCTGTGAATATTTTTTCCCTGGGAAAGTGTTCACCTTATTGTTCTTATTATTTGAAGCTTGGCATCAGCATGCATAAATTTGGAGAAAGATGTGACTTAATTCAGGAAGGTGGAAGAATAACGGACCCAACCATTGACAAGCGCATGGATTTTCATTTTAATGCTCTCTTGGATGTTGTCTCTGAGTGGAGGAAGGACAAAACTCAGCTCCAGGACGTCCCTTTAGGAGGTATGAGGAGAAGGGGGTCTGCCTGTGTGTCGGGTCGCGCTCTAATGAAGCCTGATTGGTGGCTGTGCTGTTCCTGTGGGGTTCTCGTGGGAGCCTGGCCGCCAGAGGTAGGGAGCCTTACGCGAATCCCATTTGAGGTCCCGGTGCTCTGCCGTGTGCCCCATACTTTGCCCAATAGCTGGTGTTTTACAGTCTTCTAAATGTTTAATTTTAAATTGCTCAGAGGCACTTACTATTCAGGCAACATGGTAAGCCCTGTGTGAATGAATTTGTCCCCATAACGTTTTCTAGCTAAAGTTTTCTTTTTAGCTTTTCTAGCTAAAGTATACTAGGAATTTTCTTTCTTTCTTTTTTACAAAAAATTACTAGCATTTATTTCAGTGCATCTATGTAGAAGCCTTTATTAACAAAATAATCTTAGGGGCTGAGGTGATGACTCAGTGGAATAAGCTATTCCTTGGCAGGAATTTTCTTATGGCAGCAGTTTTTCCAGTACATTTTGCTTAAGAATGGGCATTATAATTTAAGGATTTAAATTCAGTATCTTTTGGTCTTGGTGGCTCAGTGGATGGCCTGAAGCATACCCAGTGAGCGCTTGAGTTTCCCCAAGGATACCAGCTGAGGTCTAATGTGCTGCCGCTTCAGCTGATACTTATGCAACCTGCAGTTCAAGGACCTGAATATGTTCATTTGTAGTTCTTGGAGGCACAGTGCTTATTGAAGTGGGAACCTTTAATCTCAATTTGTAAGATGTTTAACTGCTTGGCTCTGTGTTCTTTCACAAAGAGGGATCACAATCCTTTGGACTGACACAGTCTTATTTCTTTAGGGGAGCAGGGATGGTTTGCCTCTCCCTTTTCAGCTTCCCTCTGAGAGACCTAGCCCTACTCTGATCGCTCTGGGAAAGGGTCAGAAGACAGGTCTTAAGAGAACATTCTCAGAAGTAAGCTGCAAGTCAAATGTTGCAGTGTCCAGACCAAGGGGTTAGTTATGTCTTCTGGAGTTGACAGCAGTTATTGAGGCTGACATGCAGCATGATCTCAGAATTTGTCTTACACCTGTTTGGAGGCCGCTAGCTGAGCTTTTCTCTACTTTTCTGAGTTACAAAATATTGATGATACCATTTGCGTTAGCCTTACCTTAGAGTTACGAATGGAGGCCCAGCAATACTGTACAAGTGATTTTTCATCTTAATATTTTGTCAAAAAGCTTTTAAGGTAAAACACATCCCTGTGTAAAGGTTATAGTTATATTCTACATGTCAATATCTTGGCCACTGAGATCTCACTTTAGTAGCATGTAGCTGAAAAACACCAAAGTGTAAGTACTAAGGGCTCAGAGTTTATTTCACAAAGCCTGTGTACTAAATCCTTTAAATACTGCTTACATAAAAAATTCCATTAAGACCTTTCCCAGTCTGTTTACACTTATTGTGATATACTGTTCTAACAGTCTTGGTTCTTTCCCTTCCACCATAGTGACAGGCAGAGGACATAGCAATAGGCAAGAGCAGAGCTGCTACAAAAGGCACTAATAATAAAATAGCCAAGAGCTCGGGGATCTAGGGGCTAAAACCTGGCATGAATCTGGAAGTCTCTTGGCAATGTCCCTTGCAATCAAGTGTAAGAATTGGTTGTAGAAAAACAAAACAGAAAAACAAAAATTAACTTGTATTCAGCTCTGCTTCTAGTAGGCATGAGGCCCTACAAGAACATGGAGTCTGTGACATGCACATTAAGTGGTTGTCACCACTTGGAATTAGACATGAGGTACGAACTCTCCCCACCCCTGAGGCCCCCAGTTATGAAGACGGTCGTTGAACTGACTACACAGGGCTGTGTGTATGTAAAGTTCTAGTTAGATGTAGGGTAGGTGAGTGTTGGGGCTGGTGATAGGGAACCATCCTGGCCCTCAGGGCAAGATGGAAGGGGTATGTGGGGAGGGACAAACCCCAGAGGGCTGTACTTTACCTGGAAGTTGAAGTAGATGCTTAAAGTGGAAGGGTAGTGTTCATGACTTTGGAAAAGACTAAAATCCTGGCCCTGCTTGGCTACACCTTTTGAAACTCATTTCTCAGTCTGCAGGGAAGCAGTTGTTAAAGGTGTTGAGGCAGAGGGCTAGCATAGAGCAGTCCATATTTTGACTGAGAGAGACTATAGCCATTAGTTTGCCACACATCTTCTAGTTGAGGTGAGATGTTACAGGACCTTGACTGAGACAGTGGCAGTAGGACTAGAAAGAGAATGGCAGACCTTTTATGGGGGGTAGTGGGGTTTATTCTGAATCTTGAGCAGAAGGAAGTTTTTCAATTAAGAATAAATGAAATAGTCTTGTAGATATAGAACCCTCAGGACCTCATTTCCACTAAGCTTTCTGATCCTAAGGTAAATTAGCCTGGTAAGAGAGCCTTTTCCCCCAAGTTTACTTGGAGAAAGATTGTGAATGTGTTGGGTTTCACCGGGTGGAGGGTATGGGTTGGGCAGAATCATGTTAAAGCTGTTTTTCTTTGCTTTGGTCTGTTCCACCACAGAAAAGATAGAGGAGATCTACAGAGCTTTCATTAAGGAATCTGGCGTCCAGTTCAGCGAGCTGGAAGGGCAGGTGCTCCAGTTCCATCTCAGTAACCTGGAATACGCCTGCGGCAGCAACCTCCACCAGGTACGCACACGTTTGTAAGATGTGTGGAAAATATTTGCTCTTGCATATATGTGCTGCTTGCAGATCTAAATGTGGAATTGGTGCTGACTGAATGAATAGGTTTGATCACTACAACTTCAGGACATTATTAATCCCACACTGATTACTTTTGGTTTTTGAGACAAGGCCTCACTATACAATTAATGCCAGCCTTGAAATCACTAGGTAGCCCAAGCTGGCTTCAGTCTCACAGTGACCCTCCTGCCTCAGCCTCCTGAGTGCTGGGATTACAGGCGTGCACCACCATGCCTGGCGCCACACTTGTTTTAACTTCTTTGCTTTTAAGCCAGAAAAATCCTCCTTCAAGTCCTGTGTGAAGGTGTTCAACCTACAAAACCTAAGAGAGGAGAACTGCCAGTGCAACAGGGAAGGGCCGGGAGCCCCATCCTATGCCTGTTCCCCTTTCTTTGTTCACTGCAGAGGCCCTGGGGTCATCTCTGGGAACTGTAGAGCCTAAAAACACTGTTCTCAGGAAACCAAAGTCCATCACCCTGCAGTTCTGGCTTGATTGTCTTCTAGAAAGTGAACTTGCTGAACTTGTTAACCAACTGCATTGGGCACGGCAGCATTCTGTATTTTGAATAGAAACTCCATAGATGACTGAATCCATTTCCACTGAGTCTGTTTTACATCTGGGGTTGCAGCATTTTGTAGAATCATGCGGGTTTCCCCCTCTGGGGGCTTTCCATGCGGAGGACGGCTAGTGGGCATCTTTACCTTGGAGCTGATGGAATGCACTTTCACTCCATAGAATGTCCCTTTGCTAACAATGAGAATATACAGAAGCAACTTCTATATTTTAAGATCAGTGACTGTTATCTGTGCTGAAATGATTCAGAACTTTGTTCTCAGCTACACTCTCCTCTATGTTATGCAGAGATTCCCTTCCACCTGATAGTGGTGTCTGCTGAGCTGCTCTGCTCTCCTCCCCTTCCTTGATGTCTACCACAGAGTCAGTGGTCCTGCCCTCCTGCTCTGGATATCAGTTCCTGCTTGGAGCTCCTTTTGGTGACCCTCGTCCAGGTATGAAGATTTACACTGCTGGGTCCCAACACCTCCTGTTGTTTCCTAGGTGTCTGCTCGCTCTTGGGATCACAATGAATTCTTTGCCCAGTTTGCTGGTGACCACACTCTACTGACTCCTGGGTACTATGTCATCATTGAGAAGCTGGCTGAAGGGCTGGACATTCGGCTCCAGGCTCCGGTGAGCACTGGCAAGTGGGAGGCTCTGGCTCTGTCTTGTACTGGGGCCTGTGATTCTCCAAAGAGAGGTTTTGCTTGCATGCCTGTGGCATTGTCCTGATGTAGTTGTAGCCTGTGGTCACAGTCTTGTCCCTGTCAAGTCACAGGTACTGCTTGGAAGCCATAGCCCATGTCCATGTTCATTAATGAAGTGTTTAAGTTATAGCCTTTTGAATCTGATGCTGCTTATTTTCACTTGAAGTTTTCCCCTTATCTCAGATTGACATTATAGACTGTTGCATTAATAGGAGTGATTATGTGTATTTCACTCTCTACTGTATCAGTTTTCCTGTGCTTTGTCATGATGTTTATAGATCTTAATTTCCTGAGTTCAGCTGTGAAGATTGCTTAGATCACTTCATGCCAGGGAGTAAGTCCCTGCAGCCTTAGAGAGATGTAAACTTCCCTGATGGAAATCAGCTAGGATGCTCGTTACGCAGTTCCAGCTCTCATTTTTTGTTAATTGTCTGTCTTGTGAAGGTCCAGAGCATTAATTACACTGGAGATGAAGTGCAGGTCACCACAACAGATGGCACAGGGTATTCTGCACAAAAGGTAAGTGCTGGTCTTCAGTAGGCTGCGTGCTGTGCTGCCCGCCAGGGGCTGTGGGGAAGGGCAAATCTTTTCCTGAGGTACAGTTTGCCTGTGTGGTCCCCCTGGAGCTTTGTGGGATTCTGACAATTAGTGATGTCCACAAATCTGAGTGCATTTTCAGTTCTGTCTGGCTTCGCAGCTGGTGGGTTTTAGCTACTTTCTCAAAATGCCTTCCATGGTACATTGATCCTGTGAGTTCCTTGGCCAGTCTGGCTTATAGTCCTAGCACTCTGAGAAGCTGATGCAGGAGCATTACAAATTTAAGCCCAGTCTGGGCAATTTAGAGATTTAGTGAGATCCTGTCTCAGAGTAAAACATTAAAAAGAACAGGGGCTGGGGCTGTGCCTCAGTGGTGGTGGAGCACATGCTTTGCATTTGCAAGGCCCACAAACACCACAAAAAAATTATTTTTCCTTACCCAAATAAGGTAGCTATGTGATATACTCTACTTTTAGGGTTAAAAGGAATACATTAAGGGTCCAAGAAGTCTTGCATTAAAGAAATCTACCTTCCTTTAATTCCCTGCTTTTTACCATGGAATCTTTTCCACATCAAAAAAAAATAGCAAAAAACAAAAATTCTGTTTCCATTTTGAAGCTGTGCTTTTATGTAATTTAGACACTCTTACATTCACTTTTGTAGGCAGTCTTATGAGCTGTATAGTAGGAAGCCCTGTGCTGAACTCACAGGAGGTTTTTGTAGTTCTGAACAACAAAGGCCCTGACTTGCGGCTGAGAGATCTAATAGCCTCAGAAGCTGCTTGTCTCCTGACCTGCTGCTGCCTTTTGCCCCTCTTGGTCCTTGGTTTCCATATGACTTTGTTAATGTTGCCTGGGAAGAATAGGACTGGAGGATGGACCATGTGGGTGCATCCTGACACTGTTCCTGCCTTTAGCTGGTTGGGAGACCAGGGGCTAGCAGAGTTTCTTAGCCTGTGCTGCGGGTTGGAATCTCCTGGGAGGAGCTCACAGGAGGAGGTGCATAGCCCATCCTGCTGAGATTCTCACTGGGTCTCTGGTCATGTTTCTAACTTCCTGAGTCCAGTCTGTGGCATGGTTATGTCTTCAAGTATGGTGTCCTTGTCTGTACACCTGTGAGAGCCTAAGGTTCTTCTAGTAGGGAATGTTTCTTAAAAGCCTACCTTGTGGGGCTGGGGAGATGGCTCAGTAGAATAAGCTTGTGCCTGGCAAATGCAAGGGCCTGAGTTCAATTCCCGGTTCTGCCAAAAAAATAAAGCCCACCTTTTTAAATTCTAGGTCTGCTCTCAGCAAGGGGTGTCTGAGTAGCACTCTGGCTATGCTTTCTCCTCCTCGTTACCCAGGCCCAGTTCTGCACTGTCCATCTCTATTCTAACTTTCCAGAGGCAAGGGCATAGCTGCAGAATGTACTTCAAAATGTTTAAAACAAATATTTTTATTTTTATGTAGCAAGCACTCTGCAGCTGGCATTGGAGGTCTCCCAAAGCATGAGAGGACGCTTTCCAATCCAGTGATAGCCTAACTGTGGACGAACTGTAACTCAACCAGGATGGTTCCACTGGAACCTGGCAGTTGCTCCTGGCTAGAACATGTTCATACCATTTGCCTCCTCGTTTACTCAGCTTTTTGGGCTTTTGGAATTTTTTTTTTTTTGATCAAGAAAGACAACTAGATTTTTTGTTTGTTTGTTTCCTTGCTATTTTCTTGCATCATTCAAATGATTGAGTTTTGTCATTTGGTGGTGATGGTGGTGGTTTTGACCCAGGGAGGCTGTTATCTATGAACAAACATCAACTCCTTGGAAACACAGAACATATTTTCTACCTTGTAAAGTTTTCATGTGGCAGAACATAGTTACAGAAGTCACAGGAAGGCAGCTCTACCTTCTGTGACCCTGGGATTAGGGTGACGTCAGATGTGTGAAGTCTTTGGTACAGCCTGGCATGCATGGGTGCTTGCTCTAGCTCCATTCCACGCTCCTCCTGTGGACATGGAAAACTAAACACGTGTGCATATACGCATATGTGCATGTACACTTGCAGACTCTCCCCAGCCCCTGGCAGCCCAGGCCAGGCCTGGCCAGCCCCACACCCTTCTTGCCTGAGCCTAGGCAGGTGTGTTTGGGCTTGCCTTGTGCTACGTGTGCTGACACTGGGAGTAGGGACAGGTGAGGTTCCAGGACACAGCTGTCAACCACAGGAAGTCAGGAAGAGGGCAGGAGGGGCTTGTTGGCTGGTGAAGGTGGCTCTTTCTGATTGTAGCTCTTTGATGGCCTGAGTTTATCAGGTGCTTTGAAAATCCTTGTGACTTAAAACTTATATTCAGCCCTTCAAAATGAGGTCTTATAGAATCACTTTCTCTTTCAAAAACACTGGTTTTCTAGGATTATAATTCTCGTGTTGCAGTGTGCTTTATATTTATGAAGCACAGTGATGTACCTTAAATTTTAAACATTCCTGGGATCCTTCAAGGTTATTAGAGCAGGTCTTGTCATGTGCTAGTATCAGCAACAGAAGAGGAGGTTCTCCTAACCCCAGGTGTTGGGCTGTTTCCTTTTATAGCCTACTTTTCAGGCTTGTCCTGGGTTGTCTCTCTTCAGATGCAGAATTGTGGCCTTTATGCAGATTTCTCCTGTGGACACCCCTTCTTGGCCAGGTGCCCTTGGGCAGTGAGCTACCTGCAGGACCGCTCAGGGCATCCATTGCAGAGCTAGGATAACCATATGGGATGCTGACAGTCTTGTGCCTGGAAATATGAGGAATGTGCCTTGGGTATTGATTTTCCTGGAAACGAACCTTCTGGGTAGTTGTGCTTTTCTGTGTGTGTTAACTGTTAATTGTTTCCCACAGGTGTTAGTCACTGTTCCACTGGCCATACTACAGAAAGGTGCCATTCAGTTTAATCCACCACTGTCAGAGAAAAAGATGAAAGCTATCAACAGTTTGGGCGCTGGTATCATTGAGAAGGTGACTGGCAACATCAGTGTCAGATGATAGGACTTGTATTATAGGGAGATAGATGCTTGGACATTTTTGAAACAAAATAAAACTGAAAGATTTCATTTGAATAACTGTTCATGAAGGATACCAAAGGCTTGTATCCAGCCTGAAGCAAGAGACTGGCTTAAGTCTGAGTTTTAACCTTCTAGAAAATGACACCTGTTATTCAAAGTTAGGGTTTGCTGTAAGCACATCTGGGAGTAATGACATATGACATGAGGGAACCATGCTCCAAGGTTAGGACTCTACTGGACTGGCTTCACCATGCTGGCCTGGAGTTGTCAGGGGGCTCTGAGGGAGCTGGTGGTGTACAAACAGCATGAAGCCAGGCATGGCAGTGTATCTGTCATCCCTGCTAGTGTAGGTGAGCAGAGAGGAAGCTGAGATAGGAAGAACCCAGCCCAAGCAATTTAGCAAGATGCTGTGTTAAAATACATTTTAAAAGGCTGGATGTAGGTCTGGATGGTGATAGAGCTCTTACCTAGCATGTACAAGACCTGGGCTTGGCCTCTTCTACTGTCAGGTAAGAAGCTCATGGGAGAGAACCAAGGAAATGAGATGGGAAGATGAAAGGTCTTCAATGTGTGCAATTTTGAAACAGAAAGCATTTACCCACCTTCCTCTTGCTTGTGTTACAGATTGCCTTGCAGTTTCCTTACAGATTTTGGGACAGTAAAGTTCAAGGGGCTGACTTTTTTGGTCATGTTCCTCCCAGTGCCAGCCAGCGGGGGCTCTTTGCTGTGTACTATGACATGGATCCCCAGGTAAAGTCCTCTTCTTCAAAATGGAATTTAGTAATCAATCATGTGTCAGGCTCAAGAACAAAGGAATATTGTGGAGGTTGTGTGTGTGTGTGTCTGTGTCTGTACATAGGCCTGAGTGCTTGTGGGTGGTGTTGGGGATTGAACCAGGCCTGTACATGAGGTTTGGCTGAATTACATCTAAGCTATTTTTGTGTGAGTTACGTTTTATTTTTTAATTTTGGTACATGTTTGCAGTACATGATTACATTCATCCTAGGGGATGGGTACAGATACATAATAGTGTATGCCTTAATTCTGTGTTCATTAAAGGGGTTAAGCTAAAATTTTCCTTTCAGTTGGATCCTTGTCTAGTTTTGGAGTCACTTTGGGAATACTTCTTCCCTTTCCATTTCATTAAAGAGTGAGTGTTGGGGCCAGGGAGATAGCTCAGTAGAATAAGTGCTTGCCTGGCAAGCACAGGGTCCTGAGTTCAATCCCTGGTACTGCAAAAAAAAAAAAAAAAGTTTAAAAAGAAAAATAGAATGAGTGTTAGTGGAAGTTCTTGTAGACCTCAGTGGTGAGTCCTGGGCCTTTCTTGGTTGGTGTTTCACTACTGCTTTAGTTTCATTGGCTGTTACTGGATTGTTTGGAATTTTTATATCTTCTTGGCTCAGTTTTAGTAATTCGTATATATAGAGTTCATGTCTTCAGCTTCTCCAGTTACTGGATTACATACTTTTGAACAGTGATTAATAATTTGGATTTCAGTGGTATCTATTGTGATTTAGTCTTTTTCATTTCTGTTTTTTTAAAGGATTTATTTTATTTCATTTTAGTACAGGGTGTACAGGGTCTCACTACACAGATCAGACTCATAGTGATCCTCCTGTTTGCAGTCTCCCAAGTACTCGGATTACAGGGCTGGGATTATAAGCATGTGCCACCACATCCACTCTCCATCTTTTTTCTTTGGTGGTACCAGGGATCAAACTCAGGACTTCACAATTGCCAGGGAAGCACTTATTCCACTGAGCCATCTCCCTGGCCCCTTCCTTTCTAATTGCGTTGATTTTGATATTTTCCTTTTTTGGTAAGCTTGGTTAAGGGTTTGGCTATTTCATGAAGTCTTTCAATGAACCAACTATTGGATGCATTGATTCTTTGTATTTTTTATAGTCTCAATTTATTAATTTTTGATTTGAAATTTATAATATTCTGCCTTGCTCTTTGTACTGGACTGTTCTTGTTTTTCTCAGAGCTTTGAGGTACATCATTAGGTTATTTACTTGGGCTCCCTGTTTTTCTGATAGAGACATGGACCACTATAAACTTCCCTCTTCAGATTACTTTCATTAATGGTGTCCTACAGGTTCTGATGTGTTGTGCTGGCAGTACTGTTTGATTGGAAGAACTATATATACAATTTTCCCTTGATTCCCTTTGTGACTCACTGGTTATTCAGAAGTACATTGTCTGATGTCCATATATTTACATAATTTCTGTCATTTTTCTCCCATTGAATTCTGGTTTCATAGAAGTACTATGATCTGATAATATGCATGTGATAATTTTATTTCTTTTATATTTATTAAACTCTGTGGTTTGTATGTTTCTTTGTGATTAGTTCTTGCTTTCTTGGTTCAAGCTGGCCTGGAGCTCATTGGGTAGCCCAAGTTGGCCTCAGACTCAGGGTGATTCAACCAACACCTGATATTTCTTTATTGATTTTTGGTCTAGTTTATCTGTTTATTTTTGATAGTGACGTATTCAGATCCTCCATTATAATTGTGTTTATGTCCAGTAGTGTTTGTTTTATGACATTGGGTGCGCCATTCTTTGGTGCATATGTAGTTATAGTCATTATCTCTTCCTGTTGAACTGTTCCCTTAACCAGAATGTAGGGACCTTCTTTGGTTCAGATCAGTTTTGGCTTGGAGTCCACTTCGCCTGAAAATAGAACAGACACTCCTTCATTGTTTAAATTCTTTTCTTTTCTTTTCTTTTTTTTGGCAGAACTGGGGATTGAACTCAGGCCCTTGCACTTGCCAGGAAGCACTTATTCCACTGAGCCATCTCCCTGGCCCTTATCCTTTAATCTGTGAATTTCTTTTTGGATTAAGTATGTTTTTTACATACTGTATACCAATTTTTTTTTTTTTTTAATCTGTCAAGTTTTGTCATTGGACTGAGAGATGCACTTTGGAGGTTATTAATGAAAGGAAATCAGTTTATTCCTATTAATAGGCCTTTTCCTCTGTCCTAAGGTCTGACCAACTTGGTTAATTTGGAGAGGGGAGGGTGTGGTGCAATTGGCCCAGCATCCATTTGCCCAGAAAAGCTACAATAATGTTAGTGACACAAACACAAAGAAGATACTGGCATACAGTAAAATCTAGTAGCAACAATTATGCCACCCTTGATTATAGCAAAACAATCAACAGTAATAATAAGAGTCAAAGACAAACTAGATATTAGCATGCCATAAGAACCAATAAAACTACAATCCTTAACAGGAGAAAAGAGGTGTGCAGCAATGGTACAGACACAAAAACAAGCTGGATACCCCAACACAGTAAATACTTACTAAATTCAACAGCTCTACCACTATCAGCAGTACAATAGAATCTGACAATAACAGCATAGTCAACTAAATAGGTAAAGATTAATGAAGCTTGATGGTAAAAAATGCAGAGGGTGGGAAGAAGGAAATGGATGAAGTTTGAAAATAAAAAAGAGTAAAGGGAGATAAATGATTGAATTCAGAAACAAAAGGAAACTAATAGAATTACATCAGTAATAGAAAAGAACAAAAAAGCACAAAAGAAAGGAAGAGGTGTGGGGTGAGGGAGAGAAAAGGCCATAAAGAGAATTATGGTGTGTTGTGTACATATACAAACTTCAGTGAGTAATTGTTACATACTAAAAATGTGTACTAATAAATGTAAAAAGTTTTAAAAGAAAAGGAAACCAAAGCCTACATCAACCAATGAAAGAAAGAAAAATGGATCAAAAAACTTGCTGTGTGTGAGCATTGTCTTTGCAGGGGGTGCACTGTTGGAGTCTGCGATATGGGAGGGGTCACTACTCAGGCCCCTTTGTTTCCACATGTTGCATGTGAATGCTGAGTCCTGCCCATTTCCTGCTAGGTATGGTTGGTCAGTGCTGTCTGCTCTAAGGCTGTACCTGCTGCACATGCTCCCGGTTTTCCTGTCCTGTGCACCAGTCATAACTTTCCCTGCCTAGCTTAATTGCTTGTGGATTTGAGAGGTGCTCCCTACCCTTCTCTGCTCCAGAGGCCCCTCCGTCTATAAACCTGAGGCAGTGGCAACTGGCCACAGCCAAATGTATTCTGAAAGTAAACAGACCACTGAGTTGTACTGGGTGTAGGCATCAGGGAAAAGGGTTAAGCAGTTTGCTGGACTTATTTCAAGCACTTTGAGAACTTGTCCCCTGAAAACCACATGCAAACTGCCCTGGCTTCTTAACACGGAGGGTAGGACCATTGTATACTTCCTGGCCTGAGCTTAATGGGGCATCGGAGGTCTGTGTCTAGCCAACACCTTCTCCACAGCTGTCTCTACGGCTGTCTCTCATCCAGTCACTGTGGTAGGAAGACCCAAGTGTAGTTGTTTGTGGCTTCTTCTTTTTTTTTTAATTTTTTTTTATGAGGGGATATTTTTATTACAAATTAATTTTTATTAAGTGAAAAGATTATATCATTTTGAATATTTATCATTTTCATATACTTTCTGTTTGTTTGTGTTTTGGAGATGGGTTGCACAGTTGTTTGTGGCTTCTGATTCAAGGAGTATCTTAAATCTTTTTTTTTTTTGGTCCAACCGGGGATTGAACTCAGGCCCTTGTGCTTGCCAGGGAAAGTATCTTAATCTTAATTAACCCCTTCCCAGGATGGCTCCTGATTAAACACCTTCAAATATGGCAGGCAGGGCTTTTGGGACAGCTCAGTGTTTAAGCGCCTACTTAGAAGGAATCCCAGTCTGGTGTATGGAACCACAGTTTGATCCCCAGCCCCACATACCTTTCTAGACCTGCACTTAAGGCAAACTAAGCCAGCCAAAAAAAAAAAAAAAAAAAGAAAAAGAATCAAATTTGGCAGGCCCTGTGCTGCATTTCTTTTTCCAACTTTAGCCTGTCATAGGAAGGAGTTTTTGGCCAGGGATGTAGCTCAATGGCACAGTGCCTGCCTGACAAGTGCAAGGTCTTTGATTCCCGGTCCAAAAAGAAAAATAGAAGAAAGGAGCTTCTTTTTATATTTATTTATTTATTTATTTATTTATTTATTTATTTATTTATTTATTTATTTATTTTTACCAAACCAGAACAACTAGATTTATTTAGCTTAACATTTCCTAGGATCTAAGGAAGGATGTCAAAGAAAATCTAAGATATACATACACACAAGTGCCCGCCCCTATGAACTCAAGATATCCTAATAAAAAATGTAAGGACAGTTCTGTTCAACATAAAAGTTATCTTCGTTTCTGGAAGATGTTTCCACGTCCCATTCCACGTCCTCTTCCTCTTGCAGCCACTTGGGCCTTCAGAATAGCAGCTTTTCCTGGGTCAGCTCCTGAGCCTTGGTTTTTATTTTTCATGCTCTTTAACATGGGTGCGTTTTTCAGCATGTCAGGCAAAATCAGAAAGCGGATCTTGCTGCCACAGACGTATACCTGCTCCAGCTGTGCACTCGGCCATCTCTGTAGGTGACTGTGATGTTGGACATCTGGCAATCCATGTTGTCCTCCGCTTCAATGAGCTTCCCCCGATACACTTCACCAGTGTTTGTCTCACATGTCACAATGTGGCCCTCGGCCTCATGAGAACTTTAATCGGCACACCAATAGACACCTGGACAGGGAGAGAGTTCTTCAGTCTTTTATCACCAGCTGTGGTCTTCTAGTCCTCCTCCTCCTCTTCGGCGCGGGTAGCTGGCAGAATAGATACGATGGAGAAGGCGTGCGAAGGCCAATGGCGGACCCCGCCAGGAGCTTCTTTTTAAGTAAAACCCTATACTGGTTTTTCAGTTGACAGTGACTGGGCTTTTCTTTGGGCTTGTGTTGCTAGCCTGGCCTGTCATTCCTTTTGGGGCTGCTGACCCTTTCGGGGCATGCCTTATGTGTGCAAAGATCCCCTTCCCGAGAACTGGAATTCACATTTCAGACTTCTTCATTCTCTCAGAAAGTCTCCCTGTAATTTCTAGCTTTCCTGTTGCTTCTTTCTTTCTGGGTAGGTTTGAGACAGGGTCTTACTATATATAGTTCAGGCTGGTCTTGAAGTCGCTGTGTAGCTAGCTATGCTCAAGCTAGGAGTGGTCCTCCTGCCTTAGCCTCCAAAGCACTGGGGTTACTAAGCTCCACCAAGTCCAGCTGTCTTGAGTCCTGGAGATCTTTTTCTTTGCTAAATTGGTTGTGGTGTTTTTGGCAGAATCAGGGATTAAACTCAGGTCCTTGAGCTTGCCAGGAAAGCACTTGTTCCACCGAGCCCCTTGGCCCCTAAAATTGGTTGTTTTTCAGGTGACTTGATTCCACATCCAGTTGAGGCCGTGTTCTGCTGCATGTCTTTGCCATTTTTAATCACAGCAGTGTGGTTGTGTTTAGTTAGGGAGGACACTTGTGCTGGGACATTTCTTATGGGCAGAGTTTAATGTTGCTGTATTTTCTTGAAGTGAGAATGGTGTGCCCTGGATGTGAACAGGTGCCTGGGCAGTGTTACTTATGGCTGAGAGGAATTCCTCTTCAGTACAGCTGGCCAGGGTGCAGTAACTGAGTGAATTTGAAACTTCCTCCTCATAAGCTGGAAAGATGGGGTGTGTTGGTGAAGAGGAGCAAGGGGCTGTGGAGGCAGGAAGTGGGAGGGCACCCTGAACCTTGGGGCTGTCGTGATGTCCCTGTAGCTACGTGATGTCCCTGCAGCTACGTTGCTGCCACACAAAAGGTCATTTCCACTTTTTCTCGGTTCTAAGAGGCTTTGTTTTAAGGCTGCATGTGGGAGCCAAGCAGTTTGCTATTTGAGCTTTTTTCCCCCATTACTTTTTCTACAGATTCTTCTCTCAGTCTCTTATTATTTTTGAAGTAAGATTTATTATGTGAAGAGCCCAAGGAACCCTGCACTTACTACTTCCTGAGTGGTGGTGGTGGTGGTGGTGGTAGTGGGGGTGGGAGGCTCTCCCCAACAGACACTAGGAGGGTGGGGAGAGGAATAAAGTGTGTTTGTGAGAATACCTTATTCTTACAGTGCCTGAAGAGTACTGCAGTAGAATTCGGCTTGTGAGAATAGGAATTCTGTGTGAAACTGAGCATTTAGAGACTGACCAAAAGCAAAATGAGCTACTTTCTGTGTGCCTGCAGAAGCAACAGAGCGTGTTGATGTCAGTGATCGCCGGGGAGGCAGTGGCATCAGTTCAGACCCTGGATGACAAGCAGGTGCTGCAGCTGTGCATGGCCACCCTGCGGGAGCTGTTCAAAGAACAGGTCAGAGAGAGGCCTCTTGGGAGAAGGCCACATTCAGTGTACTCAGCAAGCTCTTCTGAGAGGGAGGGAGGGAGCCAGATCCCCCACCTTGCTGTGTGTGTGTGGGGGGGTGGAAGTCAAAGCTGTAGGCTTGTTATTTTTCCCAGAATTCCCCTTTTTACTGGAGTTACCAGTTAAGTGTGCTAGGGCTACTGTGACTGCCTCAGAACAAGTGGCTCAGGCAGTAGATGTTGCTTTCTCTCTTGGTCTGGGACTGCAAGTCTATGATCTGGGTGGCAGAGGATTGATCCCTTTTTAGAGGCCCCTCCAGAGGTGACTATCTTCCCTTTGTGTGTCTGTGTCATCTCCTTCTCCTGTGAGGAGACACCAACCAGACTGGTGTAGGCCCATCTCTCAGACCCCAATATGACTTTTTTTTGGTGGTACCAGAGATCCAACTCAGGACCTTGCACTTGCCAGGCAAGTACTTATTCCACTGAGATATCCCCCTGACCCAACTTAATTACTTTCCAGACTGTCTTCAAATATATTCCCATTGTGGGTACTGGGGACTTTGACCCAGGAATTGGGGTGGGGGACAGGGCAGCTGAGACATTGCCCAGTCCCTTTTTACACAGTAGTCTTCCTTCTCTTCACATCACATACTTTCTTTCCTAAAGATGGAAAAGGTTTGTTTGCTACAGAATGTGTATTTACCAAGCCCTAGCTATGACTGCAGCTCCCTTTTAAAGGACATTGTGGAGAATTTTCTGTACCTCTCATCAGCAGTTTATTTTTTGAATTTAGTACAGGGTCTCACTACTGAGATCAGACTCATAGGGATCCTCCTGTTTTCAGCCTCCCAAGCACTGGGATTACAGGCACCATGCCCAGTCTCAAGCGCCATCTTAGTGCACCCTGCTGGTGGGGCTGGCATGGCATGCCAGGGATCGGGCCTCGGTTGCTACGCTCTGCCTAAGCTGGTGCTTTAGTCTGCTGAACTATCAGGGCGGTCCATCAGTCTCTTTTTCTTTGAGGGGCTCAAAGTACAAGTTTTCTAACTTTCACAATCTGTGATTTGTAAATGGCTATACTTTCTGCCTTTTTAAAATTAAGAAAGTTACTTAAAAATTACATACATTAAAGAGGGGCATCCAGTTATGTGGCTTGTTTTATGAAAGTGGGTTTTAACAGCGATGCGATTATATCATAGTGTTTATGTAGCAGTTTCTAGAGGAATAGTTTCCACACTGATGCTTATCAGAGGACAGAAGGCAACACTCATGTTTAATTAATGTGAAATATATCCTTGTTTCTCGGATTTGTTGGGCATTTCAGCTAGTGCTCATTTCAGCTAGGACTCCCCTGGGCCAGGCGCCTGGGAAGGAGAGGCTGTGCTCAGCCATCGTGATAGCCACAGAAGGTGAGCAGACTGTGTCACTCACAGATGAGGGTGAAGCAGTGCTTCCCTGGCAAGTGCAAGGGCCTGAGTTCAATCCCTGGTTCCACAAAAACAAAAACAGATGAGGGTGAAGCGAGGGCACCATATGCAGCGTGGTGTAGACCAAAAATTTACAGGCTGGGGTGGAACATACTGAGAACTGGTGTTCTGGGGTTGCAACTACACTAAACCCAGATCCCCAGGTTGGCAGGAATGTACATTTCTAATTTGAGTTGCACCTTATCTTAATTCCTTATCAGTCCTCTTTTATAATTGTTTCCATTGTACACAGGAAGTCCCAGATCCCACAAAGTACTTTGTCACTCGATGGAGCACAGAACCATGGATCCAGATGGCATACAGTTTTGTTAAGACGTTTGGGAGTGGAGAGGCCTATGATATCATTGCAGAGGAAATACAAGGAACTGTCTTTTTTGCTGGCGAGGTATCTGGATTCCAAGCCCAGTTACTCGAATTTTGATTTTTTTTTTTTCTAATTAAGGAGTTTCCTACCCAGAGTCTAAAAACCAAATTAGATCAAGTCTTATAAGCAGTAGAGGACTTCCCAGTAGCAGAAACCAACCTCATACTCAAGAGGCTGCCATTTTAACTCTTCCAACCATTTATGGACTTTCCTTCATATTCTAGAATCACTATGCAGTTCAGGATGGCCTTAAGCTCACTTTGTAGCTCAGGCTGGTCTTGAACTCACAGCAGTCCTCCTAGGCAGGATTATCTTGACTCCCTGTTAGATTAAAAGCTTAGTTGAATTAGTCATGGTACCATTTCACACTGGCAATTAGATTGGCATCCGTCCTATCACATGGCTCTATAAATGTTTACTGCTGTGCCAAAGTGTTCATAGATTGCCCAGGGTCAGTGCCTCAATCCTGTTCTTGAAGTTCAATCTCTGAGGGGTTGCAGACACATATTCACAATCTGGCGAGACCCAGTTGTTCTTAGTCTTTAAACCAGTTGTTTTCACCCCATAAGTAGTCTGGGTTCCCAGGTCCTCCCTTGGCTGACTATAAGGTTTGCAGAATTAGTTTGCTTTATGTTGCTCCACTCCAAGCATGAATAGCACTTTCATCTGTAGTCAATATATTGTATATGTGAGATTATAGGTCTCACATAGCTGGAAGCGTTACTGTTTCGTCAGTGAATCTTAACTAGATGAGTACTCCTGGACCTCTGAAATGTGACCTGGGCAAATGGCATAGTGGCTGCATGCCAAGCACTACTGTCAGGCACTTCCAGGAATGACTGTTTTTAGACTGAGCTGAGCCATCCCAGGGACAGGCAATTTAGAATCTTTTCTGTATGTATCACCTCAACTTCTGCAAGCCCATTTCTGAGGTTCATCATTGCCACATTCTCTTCCCTATTACTGTTCTTAACTCAGTACATGGCACAAATATTCAATATTTTAATGGATGCCACATAGCACTTTGCAGTTCAGTGCTACAGGATCACAATGAATTTGGCAGGGCCCAGTAAAATGGAGTAGATCAAGTGCAGAGAGTGGGTGTGCAGTGTGTATTAGGTCTGAATAGTAGCATGGCTTTTATTTAAGACGATACTGTGTAAGCTTCTTACAAGACCTTTTCAGCAAATGATATCAAAGCATAATTTTTTTTTTTTTTTTATTTTCACAGGCAACAAACAGGCATTTCCCACAAACTGTTACAGGGGCTTATTTGAGTGGTGTTCGTGAAGCAAGCAAGATTGCAGCCTTTTAAGTAGAATTTGTCTTGATCCAGCTTTGTCCTGTGCCCCAAATGGGAAAGTTTGAAACAGGTTAAACCTCTGTGTGTGGCTGTGTGCACACCTGCTCAGGACAGCAAATCTAAAAGTGTTTCTAGAGTGTTGAAAATGTAAACTATAATTTACCACTCAGAAAGCACTGCCTCCAAAATCCTTACAAGCACTTATGTTATAATTGCATTTTCCACGAGCCCAGGTTGCTAGTGCTAAAGTCCTCTGGATTTCACAATATGGTCGAATATAACCTTAAGTTGAATAAGATTAGCTTCTTCCATGATTGGGGGTTCCCTTACGACTTGATAATTTGTTGAGCTGATGAATTTTCATATATTACAGAACCAAATAAACCAAGCAGGAATCATTAACAAACTAGATAAAGCCATGTGTTCTGTGAAAACTTACCATTATCTTTACCAATGAGCCTTAATATTTTATATAGCTCCAGTATTAAACCTGTACTTAAAAGTTTAGATAGAACTTTTTTTGATACACAATCTCCGAAGGCAAAATGAAGTTTCTAGAAGACTTTTATACTGCACATACTTTTTTTCCCATTGGATATTTACAAACAAGCTAAATTCAGGTATTTCTTGTGATGTCTTATATTTATACATTCACTGACAGAACAGCAAACTCTTAACCCCTAAGCAGCACAGGGACCATACAGTTGAGAACAGGTTTGCCAAGTGGGGAGGGGGGTCATATCCCCAAGAGTAGGTATTTTAAGCATACAATACAGCTTTTCCTTGAAGCCAAATTTGAGTGGGTAGTGAAGTTTTTAATATCTTAAATTTTGGCAACCACTAGCAAAGATCTTGTCAGAATAAAAACTCAGTTTTAAAAACTGATCCAATTTCTGGGAATATTTTTTGCAAAATTATGTTTTGTTTTCCATAGGCAGGTCCACTGGAAAACTACAAAATGAGACTTGTCCTGGTATACTTTATAAACCATTATCTTATGAGCCTGACAAAGGCAGATCTGCTTTTCATTTTTTCACTTTTGACAAAAATTGTTCAATACATAGATTTCAAGGTCTTCAGGATGCCTATTTTGCCAAGAAACTTCAATTTATAGATTAGAAATGTGCTTTTGTTTTAAAAAGTCTTTAAACAACTGAGTTATATTGGGCTGTTTTAATAAAGGGGTTAAAAATGACTTTAAAGCCACTTTTCAAAGTATTTGGTATTTTTGAAATTTAAGATAAATCAGCTTGTAAGTAGAAGAGTAAATATTATTATGCAAAGAATGTACAGTAAAGTTTATTAAGTTTAGACCCCCCATCCAAGTATGCTACAGAAGAAAGCCAATAGCTGTACATCTCAAAGTAAAGACAGGGAAGTTGTGATATTTAGGTTGAGACTCATTGGTACTGATTAGGAAGTATTCTCCTTAAGTGTTACGCGATAAGTTGTTTGATAGCATGTGGTAAGGGAAAGTGCAACGTATGCTGATGTGGGTCTTCAGTTTCTTTGTCTGGGCACTTAAAACTTGTACAGTGCTACCTACAAGCAGGAAAAAACCTACTTAAAGCATAGTACATGTACTTAAAACTTATTTCTCAAGTGATATAATTTATTTACATTTTGTTAAGAACAATGGTACTTTTGAATTTTCAATGTTATCTGAAGATTTTATAATTGAGCAGCAGTGAATACACATTTACAGTGACTTCACTTCAGATCATGAATCGTGCAAAACTGCTTAATAAAAACAAACCTGTTTTTCAGATATCCTGTGTATTATTGCAGTAATGAACACTGAATACTTATTGAATGGGGATGTAATCAAGAACTTTTACACATACTGTTCCTTATTTCCAATCCCTCTGTATATATTCAACTCAGCGGCATTTAGTCCTTATCCCCTTTATAGTATAAATATGTCTTAAATTTAACCTTCATCTATAGTTTTGTGAAATCACTTCAGCAGTGGTCAGTTACCAGTAAAAAAGAAATTCTAAATCATCCCAAGTTACTGGGGTTAACTCCATTTAAAAATTCTGACCCTAGCGGTAAATGATACACCAGGGATGAGTTAAATATTTAATAAGACACTTAAAACACCAATTTTTTTTTATTGACAAGGTTTACAGAACAAATTAAATATTTAAAATCAAAAGCTAAATTTTAGGTTTCAGTTGCTTTTCCCTTTTATTTGTATTCAGTGTACCTTTTCCTAGTGTCTTTTGTCAAGAAACAAATCTGTGAAAATACCTCTTAACGTTCAATATATATCACTCTTACATATTTCTGT
>PVKA01031643.1:0-26076 GCA_004027165.1 Ctenomys sociabilis | reverse complement strand
GTATAAGATAAAAATTTGCTCTGATATTTTTAGGAAAAATAAAACGTTTTCTCATTTATACCAGGAAGCATGTATGAAATTGAACAATGTCAGAAAATTGGAAATATCTAAACTATTCATTAATAGATGAATTGATAAATAATTAAGTGAAATATTATAGAACAATAAAAAATAATGGGCTACAGTTACATATATCAACATAGCTGTAGTCATTCTCAATATTGAAAAAAAATGAAACTCCAAAAGAAAACCTGGAGTATGGATTTTAATAAAGGAGTCCAAAGCAGGCAGATGAATAATTGAGAAATACAATTATTAAGAAAAATAAAAAAGTTATTGTTATACAAAGTCAGAATAATAGTCATCCCTGAAAGGAAAATGATTAGAATTGAACAAACAGAAATTTTCTGAGAAAAAAATATTAAGGAAAAACACGTCCTGGGTTAAATACACATCTTTAAGATCCATGTTCTCCACCCACCTACCTATGAATGTGTAGTAATTCATTATGATAATAGTTTGAAGGTTTGAAAATACCTAGAATTATTATATTCCAAAGGTTAATAAAAATTGAGACTGTAAACTTTACCTACTTGAATGTAACAGAAAAAGTACAGATACTGTTTTAGTCACATTGTACAAAAACCATTTTTAATCCTCAAGAATCAAAATATGAAAATTATCTCATTCCACAAACATATTAATCAAGACTTTACTGTATTACAAAATATGATTATATCAAATGTTAGGAATGTAGAAACAATTTTAATCAGCCATGCAGATACCTCTACGTTTGTTTTACTGGAATATACTTGACTTATAACCCTTGCTAATTTCTATAAATATAGCCAAACATTTCAGAATTCCTTTGCTGCAACTGTATTCCTAAGAATAGGTTCATTTTTAAAAGATTTATATAGTTTTCTTTTATACTTTATATGCTATGAAGTCTTATTCTTCTATAAAACTGTACTGGAAAAGGAGGACAAAACTCATGTAGTTTTCAGTCAGGATACATTAGTGAAAAAGCAAGTGGTGCTTCTGTAGAACTGAAACAAAAATAAACTTTCTCAGAAGAGTCTTGGCCCCAGGAACCCATGGTACATGGCATCGAAGACCCTTCCAATGGTCATTCCTTAAAGAACACAACCCGTGAGCAGGAGACATTGCTACCTTAGAACAAGAATGTTAAATGAAGCGATTATTCTTGTTTTTTCTATGCCAGTTTTGCCATCAGAAAACAAATATTTCCAAAGTGTATCTATTCTTAAATTTGTCCTTGGGCTTCACATAGTTCTTCCTTTTAAGTTTTTACCCTACTTTTTCTAAAAGCAATTATATATGACTATTTTTAATTGACTTTTTGGTCGGTGCCATTTAGGTGAATATGACCTGCATTTTTTTTTTTTGTTATTCTTATGATAAATACGTGTTCTCTAATTTTCTTTTTCAGTACAGGGGATTGAATTTAGGACCATGTGCTTGCCAGGCAGGTGCTTATTCTACTGAGCTATCTCCTTGACCCTAATATGTTTTCTTATAGGGTACAGTTTATGTATGACTTCAGTACATAATCTTTAATTTTTTTTACCTCTATCATAGTACTTTGTTTTTACTACATATTCAATTACTTTGTTAGAAATATAATTTAAATTTAAGGGAGATGAAACTGATATTCTGGAAAGAAAAACATAGGAATTAAGCTACTAATACAATTCTCACACAAATATTTTATCAAAGTAGTCTTTCTTTTACCATTACACTATTGAAATGTGACCTTTTATCATTAATCCCACTACAGTGGTACCTTACTTAACAAACTTAATTCATTCCACAATTCTGGAAAAGAGGCCAAGTTCATGTTCATGTGGGAAATATGGCTATGGTTGTGTTCATTACCTGATGCAAAGTTCACAAATGAAAACAAAATTTTTCCAAATGCTTCTGATTGTGAACCAAATTATTTTCAAACAAAAGGGTTGATGAGCCAAGGTGCCACCATATTATATGTAGTTTAAAATTTGCTAATAGAACTATGTTTTCCTAAAGCTTATACATAACAATATATAAAGCTGTATTTTTAGGAATTTTTGTGTAAATAGTATTTCTTGCTGAGGTACATATCAAATTCCCAAAGTACTATAGAAAGGAAATATCTTTTTCATGAAAACTGGATAGGAAGATGAAAAAATGATTGTTCTCTCTTAGATACCTTGAGTAGTGATAAGTGAAATTATTGCAAAAAGCCAATAGGGCCGGGGAGATGGCTCAGTAGGATAAGCACTTCCCTGGCAGGCACAAGGGTCTGAGTTCAATTCCCAGTTGTGGAAAAAAAAAAGTCAATAGCAAAATCCATCTATGTTAGTACCATATTTAATAGTCCATATAGGTACTTTTTGTTGATTGAAAAACTAGTTAAGAGGGGCATAATTTGAACAAGGTATATGGGGCCGGGGAGATGGCTCAGTAGAATAAGCACTTCCCTGGCAAGCTCAAAGGTCTGATTTCAATCACCGGTTCTGCCAAAAATAATAATAGTAATAATAATAATAATAGTAATGATAATAATAATAATTTGAACAAGGTATAAAGAATAGTATATTCTGTCCTTTTGGTCTTCTGAATCTTTATCATCTTATTAATAATATGATTCAGTGTTTTAAAGGTATTAATTTTCTGCTGTGCAAATATACATTTTTGTATAATAAAGTTTTAGATTTTAGAATGTGAGAAATTTTTAGTGGCTGTAAAACTCATTGTTACACATAAATCTTACCTATATATAAATGAAAATTTATACTGTCCTAAATAACAGTTGAGGAACTTCTACTTGTGAAATTATTTTCCTTTGGCAAAGGGGATGAAAAAAGAGTTGGAAAAAAAAACACAAGTGCTGGCACAATGAAGAGGAATGTTGGAAAAAAATTTTAAGTGTTGGCACAGGAATTCTTTAAAAATTCTAACTAACTCACATGTGAAATGAAAGTAAAAAAGCATGTGTCCTATTTTATGCACACTGACTAAATAAAAATGAACAATTATATTTAGTAAAGTTTAAAGCAATTTAAACTATTCTGTCTGGTTTTGGCAATCTTTATGTTATTTGTTCCATGGAATTAAAATATTATGTTTGAGTGCAGGCATAGTTTGCAAAGAAGAAATTATAGAGAGAGAACATTCTCTTTTCCAATTCTGATGACCCTAAATGAAATATGAAATTTTTGAAAGACCAAACATTTGTAATATAGTTGAAAGGAGAATTTTGAATCTTAGCCTCATCTGTCATTTAGCCCATTTGTTAGTGAAGTATTTCAAGAACCTATGGGGAAAAAAAAGGAACCTATGGATATGTGTTATTATAGCATCTATTGTTATAAGGTGAAAGGCTATAAATTAGGTCTTTAAGGATTACAACTATAATTTTGAAAACTTTTTCATATTTGTGTTTTTAATTCTTCTACCAGATGTGGTTATATTTTCACCGAAAACAAAACATGAAGCTTAGAACAATATGAAACTTCATTTTGATTGTTTCAGAAATCAATGAGTGTTTTGAAGGCCAACATGACATTTTCAGATTGTTGTCCAAGATGCTTTCATTATGTCTTGGTGCTGACAAAAAACAATTTGAAGCTCTTATTTAGGTGTCATTTTAACTACTTTGTTTTGTCATGTAATTATTTATTGGTAGAATGTTGTAATTATAATTGTTTTTCATGCATTAAATTATTACCACAAAGA
Organism: Ctenomys sociabilis; assembly: GCA_004027165.1. NCBI lineage: Eukaryota > Metazoa > Chordata > Mammalia > Rodentia > Ctenomyidae > Ctenomys > Ctenomys sociabilis. Next base: position 22,335 of record PVKA01031643.1, on the reverse strand, counting down.
ACTAAACACGTGGTTTCATAATTGTGACAGAAATAATCCATAGAGTACCTAATTTCCTTTGGTCCTTTATGTTGAACAGTTCAGGCCGTGGTACTTGCCTTGATAATGAGCCTCCCAAGCGTGACTTTCTTTATCCAGCTGTGGCCCCAGGTCAGGTGTACGATGCTGATGAGCAATGTCGTTTCCAGTACGGAGCAACATCCCGCCAATGTAAATATGGGGTAAGAGGCTTAATCCTTTTGTTTAGCCATTTGTGTATGTATATTCTTTTATGTTCAGATGGAATTATGATGAACATAATTTGCCCCCAGTACATTAACATTATTAATTTAGATATGGGTTTTGATACTGTACTTTTGCCTATTATCATTTATATAATAACTATAAATGTTGAATAATCCTAAAATTTTTATAGAACTGATTGAATAATTCTAAATTAAACAAATTTCAAAATATTTTTTAGAAGTGCAGGTGAAATTTAATAGTTTTTAATCATTTATTCCTTAAACCTTGAATTTAAAATGCCAACTTCATTTTGTATTTTGAAATTGTTCTTAAAAACGCTCCTTATTCCTCTTTTCTTGAGCTCTTATAAATGGGCTAAAGGACATTTTTTCATTGGCTATGTGCCTTTACTCTAATTCATACTTGCTAGTACTGAGTCATTCAAATTGCTTTATCCACTGCCCACATTCCAACACAACAACTAAGCAGGAACAAGAAGACATTGGCCCAAATAGTGAAACAAGGAAAACTTCCGTAGAAAAAAATATAGACATCATAGTTTACTCTTCATGACTGCCTCACAGTGTCACAATGTCTGTATTAGAAAATACATGCAAATTCTTTTTAAATCCATGGACAAAAGATTTTAATGATTAGTAGTATAGGATCATGTGCATAATAGGAAAACCACATAAGCATGTTGAATAAGAGGACTTTAAAATCAAGTTATTTGCCAAAAAATATTCAGATTTGAAAAGAAATTTAGCCAAGTGTGCTGGTGCACACCTGTAATCCTCAAATTTGGGAGGCTGAAGGAGGATCACTGAGCTTTCCTGGCTACCCTAGGCTACTGAGTTCAAGGTCAGCCTGGAATACATAATGAAACCTGGTTTCAGAATATAAGACAAAAATAAATAAAAAGAAATATAAATGCTTAGTACCTATTTTTATATGTCTGAAATTCCTTTTTAAACAATACTAACAAAATGAACTAAATTTTTAAGTAGATAATACTAAACGGTGTGCTCACTATAATGTAGCAATTATTCCTTTGTGTACAGTATAAAGTGCTATTTTAAAAAAATCTTTTGGATGACCAGTGTACTACTATTCTTTAGACTTTGACAACTCCTTTTGTGCTCTAGATTCTTAAGGTTCTGTGTGATTGACTGGATACATATTTCTTGAGGAAAACATAGATCTTTTCTGTCTCTTTATAAATAATCTTCTATTCTTAATTGTGTACAGTTGTAGTTTCTTTTATTCTGAACTTGTTTGCCCCTCAGAAAGTCAGCCAGATATTAATCATAGTGTTTGCATATAACCATAGCTTAATAAGTCACAATCAAATGAGACTAAAAATTCTTTGCTAGGCTATTATTGCGTGTCTCATGTCTTTATTAACTAGTAAAATAATCTTTTGCTGCTGGAAATTGAGTTTTAACTCCACCTATAAATTTTAATATGTGATTGTCATTAGCTTTATAAGATCAATAGATGTACTTTTCTTAAACAAATTAATTTAAAAATTGACTTGATCTTCCTCACTTGACCTATATATCTCTTTCTTGTCAGACTGATTTGAAATGAGGTAAACAGTAACTACGAAATCATATTCTCATCACATAATGCTCTACATATTTTGTGTGTTACTCTTATAAAGACTTCTATAATAGACATAAAATAAAATTGGGGTGACATTAACATCTTATAAACCTCTATAATTTATTGTATTATCATGAATTCTTTTCACTTTAATTTAAAATTCAATGATATTTTCTCTAGATCTGCTATTTTAGAATCCTTATGCTGTTTTTTGAAAGGACTATATGTTACCAGTAAGACTTTTAAAATTATAATAGATTCTTTACAATCACTTCCACCTACTAAACTTGTACCTAAAGCATTTGTTTTACACAAGTGAAAGCATCTAAACCCACATTAGGTTTTATCTGGTGAATCCTTCTGATTATTTATTTATTTATTTATGACTTTTGAAACAGGATCTCACTATGCCACTCAAGCTGGCCATGAGCTCAGTTTGTCACCCAGGCTGGGCTTGGACTTGAAATGATCCTCTTGCCTTAGTGTTCCGAGTGCTGGGATTATAGGTGTATACCACTATGCCCAGTTCAATCCCTCTGATTTTAAACAACCTGAAATACTAAGTTAGAAAACAGTGGTGTCTTTAGGTATTATAGCACAATAAAGTTAGCAAGAAGTCATATTTCAGAAGAGCCAGAGGGACAAACAAACTGGCTTTGACTTAGCTAGCTCTGGGAGCAGGCTGAGATGAATACTAAACACAGTGCTGTAGACCTAGAACACTGAAAGCTTTTCCAGAGAGTGTTTCAAGATCATGAAATTATTCCATTTTCAACAAATTGGCGTCAGATGATAGCAGAGAAGATTTGAAACAACTCTAGAATGAGCCATAACTGCATCAGTGATCAGCTTTATTTATCTTCTACTTTGGTAATTATGTGGTCATTGCTTCCTTACCAATGACTGCATGTGCCGGTGCAAAACAGCTTGCCTGAGTTCTTAGTAAGAGTTTTATTGACATACATGTTAGTTATATTTGGAAGTTTACATGAAATTTTTTTCTAATTTATTTTACTTGGAACAATATTTTCCTTTATTATTTTTGGATATTATATAGTTTTGTTTTCCAAGTGTTCTTAAGTGCCAGTAGAACAGTGAAGAAATTTTAATAGTTACAGAGTAAGATAGTTGTGCAATCAAATAATCAATGAATGATACACATTTTCTGGTAATTCCATAATTCCCTTTTCTAAGGGAATTAGAATTTTTCTAAGTACTTCAAACTACATTGACTAAAATATCCAAATTATGACATGTTACTGCATAGATGGGGAACATAAAATTACAGAATGTGATTTACCCACTTGACAGTTTAAGAAAAAGGTCTAAATGTTATCAGTTGTATTTTTATTAAGTATAACAATTATGTTACCAAAACAAAGCTTGAACATGTGTATTGTTTCAGAAGATACTTGGTTAATTTTTATCAAGTAATATCTTGCTAATAATGTCAAAACTTTCCATCACTTACTAATCTTCCTTGAGGAGATCTGATCAGTAGACCGTCTCTAAACTTAGACATTTTTTCTTCTACTATTTTACTTTTTGTTTGAAATTAGTCTTACATGAACAACCTTTAACTTTAATTAATTATAGAAATAATATTTACTAACTTAACTCATATAACAATACAAAATAATACATGTTTGCAGTATGTGATGCTTGCATCCAATATAGAGAATTCATACATCTATACAACACATTTGTTTTTTTCTCACCCCCGTTTTATTTTCCATTATGAAATTCATTTATCAATAATGTCTTATAATTTATCATATATACAGTTTGAGAACCAAATTAATGAGCAGAAGAATATGTAAAATATATAAAAGAGTTGTACTAAGTCAGTATACACTTTTAGTTATATTATCCACACTGGATTACAATCACTCTCACTCTTGCTCTCACTCTGCTTTTTCTCATCTTTTTTATTATACTATATATGTGTGTATTGAGTTTTTCATATAAGAGAAACCATATGATATTTAAGCTTGTGTTATTCTTTGGGTTATAAATTCTCAAATTCTGAAAATCCAAGTCTTTATATTTGGGTGGATGTTTTCCTATATAAAATTAGGACTTCTTCAAGGCAGAATGTAGGTAGAAAAAAGGAGCATGCAAAGTTAGATCCTTAATAGATGATCCAAAAATGTCTGCAACCTATGTTAGTATATTTATCAGAGACTTGGATGCTTTCTGGGAGAAAGTATATTTCAAATAAGATAGTAATATCGATATGCCTAGGAAATTTCTTTTGCTTTTTGAGCAATAAACTCTTGTAAAGCCAGTAGTATCCACTGCCTCATTTCTCTTCAATTTTCTATCAGTTTTCTCTTCTTTATTCAAGAATTATAAGGACTGGATTAAGAGAAAGAATAATTAAGTAATAATAATAAATTTAGAAAGGAATTTATTTATGAGTCTATGTAATATATAGACCAATAGTGATCTTTTTTGATTGCTTTCCAAAGCTACTGACTGAGGCTGCTGAGCTAGCCAAGCCCTCTAAGGCACCTGCTTAGTTAGGCAGGCTCAGGCAACTGCAGGGACTATGGCTGGATCCCCAGCACCACATGTCATGCCAGCCCTGCCCCTATGGTAGGCTGAGCAGCCCCCCTGCAAAAAAAGGCAAAGATTAATTTAGGACTGCTTTAGACTTCACTCTTTATTTCTTTATTCTATCATTATAAATTATATCCCAAACATTGTTTTCAAATACACTTAATAATAGTATATTTAGTAAATAATTTTCCATCAGCCATCAAGAAATGATTGTTCATCTACAAGTAATTTATTTTACAAATAAAATAATATTTAAAAATTTCATGAACAATAAATTATGGGGAATTTTTATTATATATGAAGTTTCTAACAGTTTTTATAAGCTTGGGTTAGCACATACATGCAAAGTAGTATGTTGTACATTATTTTTTATTTTAATATAAAACTGAAAGATGCTTTGTCATTTGACTGTATGTTCTGAACCATAAATACAGACACATTATCTAATACATAGTTTAGCAATGGAACAGAATATTGTTGAACAGAGTATTTTTGATAAAATAATCCATTCACCATTTACTGCTTTCTGTGAACCAAATTGACCATCGGTACATTTTATTCACTCTTAGGACACTTGTTTCAGTGAAAAAAAGTTTTCATAAACTTCAGACAGTAGAAGAGCATGGCAAGCATGCAAAATGCCTTCATTTACCCTGCATGTGGTGGGCATTCAAAAATGTTTGTACTTCTGCTTTGGGTCTCTAACATCGGAGACAGTTCTTGTATAGCTCATATGCTGATACTGCTGTAGAAGAATTTGAAATGCCTCTACTTTTGGGAGCATATAAGGTATTCCAAGGTTCACATTTGACTCAGTCCCACCTTTCACTCTTTGCTCCTATCCAGTTTCTTTTCATACCAGCTTTTGTCTAATGGGTCTCTATAAAAAGCTCCCAGTTGCATTTGTTCACATTCTAGTATTTATTTCCACTGTGACATTTATTAAAATTTGCAATCATTTTGTGTATTGTTTGTTAATTATTTAATATGATCTTCTAGCAAAGGCTTTCACTGGTAACCTAACCTCAAATTGCACACCTATGTGCACATACCTCCACACATAATTCCTATGGTTTTTTCCTTTTGCTTATTTTTTCTTGCTAACATTTATTACTGGTACTTTCTATTACACTATATATTTTATTTGCCTGCTTTTACTGTTGTTATGTTTGTATCTAAAATTTTCCCCAAAGCCTCATACATTTATAGAAGAGGCTTTGGGGAGGTAACTAGATCATGGGTGTGTGCTACTGAAAGGTTTAGAGCTGCTGGTGATCCTGGGAACTAAAGCCTGGTGGGAAGATGTGGATCACTGGGCATCTTCCCCACCCACAATTCCAATCTGCTTCCTGCTTGCCATGCCAGGAACTGTTTCTCCTATTCCATGCTGCCCTGCCTTAGAACCGGTCAACTGTGGACTGAAACTTCTACAAACTATTGTGCCAAAGTAGACTTCTCCTCTTTTTAACTTATGGTTCTTGGGTATTTTGTACCAGTAATGAGAACATAACTAAGACAGCTACCTTCCCTCCTATAATTTATTATGTTTGCTAAATCCGCTTCTATATCCCAGCAACTAAAAGTTTCCTGGCTTATGGTAGGTATTCAGTAAACACATATTGACTAGGTATGCTGATAATCATAATAAAAGTACAATTGCCTTGATGAAATGAGACTTGTTTATGGCTATTGGTAAAGTGAGTAGCTCAAAATCTGGTTCACTGAATAGTTGTTGAATAGATAAGTGAAAAGAGTTACCTGGTGAAAAGACAATGAGGACACAACCTTTATGAAAACCCTCAAGAAGAAATGTATTTGTGGCATGAGCTATATTTACTTACAGATCATCAAATTTGAAGGTTTTTCTCTCCTACCTACGTCAATTGATGATTAATGTTAAAATAATCTAAAGAAGGTTGGACACCATACTTGTCCCATACTTTAAGTGATAAAGGATTTTTAGGATATAATCTTTGAAATGAAAAATCAAAGAGAGATTTATATATATAATCTATTATTTATTCTCAATAAATTTATTCTTAATTTTAGTAAAAAATTATTTTTATTAATTACTTCTTAATTTTTAGTAAGAAATTGGCTATATGGTATGTAGTTAGACAAATCTTCACATTTTTCCCTTTAGAAATCTACTCAGGCCAAATTATTATAAAAAATAGTAAGCATAAAATGAAAATACGAGTTTTTAGTCAGCTTTCTGTCACTGTAGAAAAAAAATAAGCTTAAGGGAGGAAAGATTTTGGCTCATGCTTTCAAATATATGAGTCCATGTTTACTTGCCCCTGTCCTTGTAGGCTTTTTTTTAATTGAGGAATAAATAGCAATGGCACAGTTTCAAGACAAATTCAATAAATTAATACATTGCAAACTGTTTTCATATCGTACAGGGTGCATACATGATATTACACTTACAGACATTATTTTAGAAGATGTCTCTAATCAGTGAATTAAGACAGTGTAGCTGTATACTTATCTTATTTTTTATAGCTGAATTGTATCTCAGATTCAATAATTAATATTATCTACTTTGTTATCTTCCTAGTGATTGTCCATACACACAGTACTACAAACTGACATAACTTGTCCAGCCAGTATTAGTGCAAATCTTGCTTCCCATAGAATTATGCACTGCGTATTTATCCTAACTGTACTGTTTATATACACACATCATGGTTCTTCCTTTGTATCCCCCTTTTTTTGTTTAGACCTGTCAAAGATGGGCACTCCATTGTCATTAAACCCATTTAGGTGCCTGAACTCTGCAACACAATCCAACACAGTCCCGCATTCCACAATAATAGTGAGTTATCTGAAGAAGTTGTTGACTGTAGCCATTTACAGCTCAACTTATTATTATGGCCCCACATTATATACCTCATTTTTATACTTTTCTGCTGGATGATTAAGACTGAGATAGAGAAAGACCTATATACCAAAAAATGAAACAAAAAAGCTTTTGTTTCTGATGAGGTCAGTGAAGTCCCCTCAGGGTTTGTCTTGTAATCTTGTGCCTTACTCTGTAGATCCTTTGTCTGTGTCATCCATGTGGATGAGTCACGGCCAGTAGGCTTCTAGTAAGAGAGAACATCATCATGGGAGCAGGGCTGATGAACGCTGTTAACCAGAAAGAAGCCAAGGCGACAGTGACAGGGACAAGATATAGTTCCCAAGAGCATACTGTAAAGGACTTATTCTCTTCAACCAAGTCCCACCCTCTAAATTGCCATCTCCTGTCAGAAGACTATCAAATTAAGAACCATAAGTAGATTATTTCATCAAGGAGGTCAGCATCTTCATCATCCAATCATATCCTATATGCCCTACTTCTAACATTAGCTACATTATGGACCTGAGGCTTTCAACATGGAAGCCTCAGGGGGAATACTCTAGATCCAATGTATAACAGATAATACATATTGTACTATTACCATATTTTACTAACTTGAATCATAATGCTGTGAAATTATGTCTCCTTCACGCCTAGTTCTGGTAGCAAGGATAACTATGGAGGTCTCTGATCATGGTATTTTTCTCTAGAGAAATGTCAACAAGACTAACATATTTATCTCTTAGATTCTAGTTTTCATGCTTACTGCCTTTTGCTATTACATCACCATCTGTTAACTAAAATTAAACTCATGCTTTATCATTAAGAATCATTCATATAATTCTATACTAATTTAGTTAATCTTAGTCTTTTTAGAATATTGATAGATACCTGAACAGTTTTTAAGGAGGTGAAGGTGACTTAGAGGATGATATTAGTGAAATACAGAGAAGTACATACAAAGATAGCTCAAAGAAAATGAATTTCAGTAGCCTGAACAAGAAAAGGGTAAATATTCACCTCAAAATCATCTTCAGTTTTGGAAAGCTTATTGTAGTTTTATTTATTTTATTTAATTTTTATTTTTTTATTTTTTTGTCTTTTTGAGACAGGGTCTCACTATGCAGTTCAGGCTAGCCTTAAGCTCACTTTGTAGCTCAGGCTGGTCTCGAACTCACAACAATCCTCCTGCCTCGGCCTCCCGAGTGCTGGGATTACAGGCCTGCACCACCACGCCTGGCTTTGTAGTTTTATTTTCATTAGAAATTGTTATCTTAACCTACCAAGTTACTAAAAGTCCGCAATATTTTGACTTATTTTATTATTTAAAAAAAATTAAATTTATTTGGTACAAAGTATTGCTACCTAGCCCAGACTTGTAGTGATCCTCCTGTCTTAGTCTCCCAAGTGTAGGGTTGCATGTATGCACCATAATGCCCAGGTTTGGGAGCCAGCCTGGCCTGCCCAGGCTTCCGGGCAGGATAGAACTTGGGACCTTGTGCTTACCATGCAGGTGCCTAGACTGCCAAACTATCATCCCAGTCCTTTTATTTTTAAATTTATTTTAAAAAGACTATAATAATAATAGATAAGTGATCAAAGATTGTATATAAAAGAACAAGATAAAAGGTACTCAATTGTGGTTATTATATTGCACAGTTTTGTCCTAATGTAGTTATAGATAGTAGCATATCAGATTATAGATATTAGCATATCAAGTTAGTCAAAGTACAAATTTTAAACATTAACTGCTAACTTTCAAAAAACTGTTAGAAATTAGTAGTACAATCTTGTTAGCTATTCTGTATATACACTTACATGAGTTTTCCCTTTCTTTTTTTCCTTTCCCTCATCTTCATTGTTTAGTTCATCTATTAAATTTCTTTCCATTTTATTATATCTATTTTATTTATCTGATTTTTATTCTTTCAGCTTCTTAAATGAGGGAGACAATATGATGTTTACATATGTGGGTCTGATTTGTTTCACTTATGAGTATGGTCTCTAGTTATATCTATCCATTTACCTATAAAGGTCTCAAGTTTATTTTTCTTAATAATGGAGTAATACTCCCTTGTATAAAAATACCACATCTTTTTTATCCATTTCTCAATTAATGGGCATTGGGTTGTATCCAAGACTTAGCTATGACAAACTGCACAGGTATAAACATGAGTGTACATATAACACTGTGATATATTTTCAGTTCTTTTGGAAAGATACCCAGGAGGGGCATCTGGGTTGAATGACCCTCCAATCCTAGTTTTTTGAGGAATCTCTGCATTGCTTTCCATAGTGGATGTACATCTGCACTCCCACCAACAGTAGAGAAGTGCTCCTTTCTCTCCCAAACCTCTCAGCATTTGTTATTAGTTGACTTCTTTATGATAGCCCTTCTCTCTGGAATGAGATGGTATCTCAGTGGGATTTTTAAAAAAATAATGTTTTATTTTTTAAAACCACATAATTTTTAATATTTATAGCTAGAAAGTTGTAGATTGATTATTTAGGAAGAATTTCTGGTTATTAAATATTGGCATATTGTATTCAGAGAGTATAGAATAATTTTCCTGAAATATTTTAAAGTAATATATGTATTCTACAGTATGGTTTGATATGGAGTTAGAGAACAAAAGATTTTTTAACAAAAGAAAAAAGTTTTTAACATCTTAATATTCTTTTGAAATCCAAAAGTATGTATTAATAGGCATTTTTGTGATAAGAGTATCATTTAACTTAGTTTTTCTAAGCCACGCCAAAAACATAAGTCCACAATCATTTCTCTGCTAAAAGATAAGCTTGTGTATGCCTTTACCCTGAGTTTACTTTTTAGAGGATTTTTTAAAAACCACTTAACCTTTTTTTAATACCTTCCACTTTGCGATTATTTAAACTCAATATATAAATCAGGTCTGATGTTGTTAATTTGAGTTTCTCTTGCATTTAAATTATCTACATAACAGAATTTAACTATTCAAGACAGAAATAAGGGAACATTATCTTCTTTCTTTAGATGACTACTGAACACCTGGAACCAGGCCAGAGGGTCACCATATGTTAGTTTTCAATTTTCCTTTGTCTGATCAAATGATAAGTAACCTTTCTAATTACTGATGCTCCTTTCTGACCTGCTCAAGGATCTGTTCTCTCCCTTGACCATCAGGATCCTTTATTGCTAACAACTGTTGAAAGATGTCACTGATGGGATATTATGGAGAAAAAAATGTTTTTTATATTCACAATCAAGGACCCAGGGTGGTGCAGAGTTAAGGTTTCTCAAAGACAGAAATTTTGTGCATCCTTTTTATAGTTTCGTAAAAAGCCACTTAATAGTAAAGATTCAGTTTATATGCTGCTTAAATTAATGAAATAATAATTGTACAATGATTTCATATTTTCATGATGGCCCTACTTTCTGTATAAGCTGCTAGTTGTACTATTCCATAGGTAAATCAAAGGAGTTCTCTTTTCATTTTTAAAGTTTTTTGGGGGGGAGGTTATAAATTTAGTATACAGTCTACAGGGTCTCACTACATAGTTGGACTCATAGTAATCCTCCTGTGGTCAGCCTCCCAAGCGCTGGGACTACAGGTACACGCCACCACACCCACTCTCATTTGCTGGATTGAAACCCAGTCACTGTGCCTGCATAAGCAGGAGCTTTAGTCCACTGAGCTATCTGGCTGGCCCTAAAGTTTGTTTTAACACATGGAAATGTTAGAAAAGATATCTGATTTATTTTATTATACCGAAGGGTCTTTGTAAAATAATTTATTTTTTCTGATCAAAGGAACTCTACTCCAGAAGAATTATTTTTAGCATATCATGTAAATTATATTAGTTACTATAAAAATCCATTTGTGGAGGGTTTTTATTATCGTTACACTTGCTAATGTTTCATATTATTAATAGTATAATTTACAGAAGTGTCATTCATCTGCAAAATCAGACTGGGAACTTGGAAGATGATATTAAAGTTTTGAAAAGTAGCAATATTAAGTGTCTTGTTTCTCAAAAGATAATGAAATACTGTTGTGCACTATATTAACAATACCTTTAAGAAATCCAAATATAAGTGTTGTTGTTGCATTCAGATGTTCAAATAATAAAGTTGATGTCTAGCCTCATGTATTAAATGAATGTTATGAATTGTATACAGTTGTCATAATTTAAAATAACTGGTAGGATTTTATGAATGTTTCAGATATTTTATTACACTGAAATACAAGTAAACATTGATTAATTAGCCTCAATTTGTCATTGATATTACTCAATCCTGACACATTTAATAGAAATGAGAAAGTAACTTGGTTGTGTACAGAATCTTAGGTAGAGTTGGCACCAGATAGGCATGATTTAAGTGTAGCATTAGAATAATAGTTAACAGGACACCCAGAAATGTATTGGTTCTTCCTTCCTACAACATTCCTGCCAGGTGGCCATGACATGAGAGCCAGAGGCTCTCCCAGTGATGGGGATGTATTATCATCATTGTTCAGCTCTGAGTTTGGAAATATTCTTCTTTACATTGAACTAAAAGCTTCTCCCATTGCTTTTACAGGTGAAACTGTAATTCTAAGTTGACATGCATATATTTTCCAATCATTTACAAAACTGACTTTTTCAAGTCTGAAATAAAAAGGTATAGTGGGACTGGGGAGATGGCTCAGTGAAATAAGCACTTCCCTGGCAAGCACAAGGACCTGAGTTCAATCCCCGGTTCTGCCAAAAAAAAAAAAGTTGTAGTTTCAAAAACATGAGAAACAACACAATCACTCTTTCAGGCATGAAAACAAAAATGCTAAATAAAATGACACTAACAAACATTAACTTTTGTCCATGTAACGGCGACATGCATTTCCGCAATGAGAGGAGATATAGGAACAATTGACAAAGCAGGAAATGATACAAGTCTTGGTTTTTCCTATGATTTTCTCTGTTACATTAATTATTTGCAGTAATCAGGGAAGCTTTTTTATAAGTAAAGAGGAAGACCATGGCAATGTATAAAAAACTGAAGTCTTAGAAAAAAACTGAAAATCTTGCAGAAAGGCTTGTTTGTTTTTGGTTGGACATAGTACCGAACTTAGTGGCTCTATTTCCAAAATACTGAGTTCTCTATTGATGTCATGAGGGCCGGTGAAGAAGCTGTGAGACAGCCTGTGTTTTTTAAGATAGTTGATTGGTAAAGAAGCTAAAGCTTCTCACTTCCTATGAAAGTGGTCTGTAATGGAGTCAAATGCCCTCCAAGACCTTATTCCTAAGAAGAGAGCATCATAAACTGCAGGATTTAAGGCTGAAAAAAAGTTTGGTTGATGGAAATCCTAGGAACAAATGCCAGAAAACATTTAACTGTAAATGTTTTAATGGAGAGATGGCTCCCATATGATATTGTAGCTCTAGGCTTTGGCCTCACAAAAGACTAAAGTAAAACTTGATACAGTTCACTTAGTGCTAAGCAAATAAATGAATATGAAAACTAGTTCATTGGAAACCCTGGGATAAGCACATAATACTGAAGAAAAAATTTGTTTGCCGAACAAAAAGCTTGCATATAAAATAATGCACAATATAAGGAAACAATGTACAATAAGGCTGAAAATTAATGCACCCTAAATGAAAAAATAATATGAAAACCAAGTTAAGAGAAATAGTGTTTGAAGGGAGAATGTCTAATAGAGGGGGAGGAGAAGTTCCAGAAAAAAAAGGTATGCTAAGAAAGGGCAAAAGACATACGAACAAAATGAGAATCAAAAACAAAACAAAATGAAACAAATCCTCAGACCATTGAATCCCAAGAAGATAAAGAACACTTAGATACAGCAATTAAATAACACTAAAAAAATTGTTATAGCTCATACAAGCAATTAGAAAGATGATTTTGTAATCACAAAAGCCAACAGTTCTATTAGCAAAGTTAAAGTATTTTTCAAAGTATATATAAATGTTTTTAGAAATAAAAATAAAATAATCCCTTCCTATCTATTAAAGGATTCATGTTAAACAGAATAAAACGTGAAATTCAGAAAATACTGGTAAGACATAATTATGAAGCAGTTTTCATTAATGACATAGTAAACACAAAATAATAATTTTCTAGCAAATCTTAGGCCATGTGTTGTGTGTTTGGTAGAGGGTCTCACTACGCAGCTTGGACTTGTAATGGTGCTGCTGCTTTCAGCCTCCCCAGTGCAGGGTCCCACATGTGTGCCCCCATGCCCGGACTTGCACCAGACTTGGTCGCCAGCTCAGTGAGCCCAGGGATCAACTCCAGTTCCTGCACTTGCCTAAGCAGGCCCTTAGTTTGCTGAGCTATCTCATCAGCCTGACTTCTGAAGGCATGGAGAATTTATCTTCAAAGATTGGCAGACCGACTTTTATTTTTACTTTCCTTCACTGCTTTGGAAAGATACCTAAAAGAGGAATAGCTCGGAATTACTTGCTACCTTTAGTTTTTTAAGGAATCTCCATACTGGTTTTCATAGTGGTTGCACTAGTTTACATTCAAGGGTTCATTCATCTTCACAGCCTCACCAACATTTATTGGCTGATTTCTTGTTGGGAGCTGTTCTCCCTGCTATGGTGAAAATTATGTGAATGTCCCGGGAGGCAAAAAATCTTGGCATGCATTTTACTTATTAGACACCTATGTCATGGTATTTTAGTTACTTTTCTCATTGCTGGGACAAAATACTCAACACCCAAAGTTAAAGAAGGAAAGGTTTATTTAGCTCATAGTTTGTAGAGGTTTCAGTGTATAGTCAGCAGGCTCTAAGGCAGGGTGGCACATGGCAGAGGGTAACCATGTTATGGTGGCAGAAGACCGCAAAAGCAACAAATAAAAGAGAAGGGATGAGCCTCATCTGTCCCTTACGTTGTATGCAAGCTACGCTCTGTGACTGTAGCACTCACACCCTTAATCCTATCATTGGACCATCAACCATTCACAAACTAGAGCAGCCAAAAAGCCTACCCCCATGATTTCATTGGGCTTTGGGGGGACATCTATATACAAACCATAACATGAAGTTTATTCAATAACTTATATTTGTGTGAGTAAATCTGATACATCTATATAGTGTATCATTCATCGTCTAGATTGCAGCAGTTTAGAGAACAATGGCTATTTTGAAAGTATGAATTTTTTAAGTAATCTCAGGTCATATACTTCTTGCTTACTTGATATGAAAATAGTGAATCTTCTTTGCTTTTTATCTTTCAAGACAGTATCTTTTTTAGTCTTCTTAAATTCAATATCAAAATCTTTCTCACTCAAGTTGAGATTTCCTTTTTTTTTCTTTTTCTTTTGTGCAGGGTTTCACTACACAGCTCTAACTCGTAGTGATCCTTCTGTTTTCTGCCTCCCCAGTGCTGGGATTACAGGTGTGTGCCACCCTGCCCAGACCCTATCACTGGCTCAGCACACCTGAGGGTGGGGCCGGTGTGGCATGCAGTGCCAGAGATTGAACCCTGGCCCCAGTGCTTGCCTAAGTGAGTGCTTAGTCCGCTGAGCTATCTCAACAGACCTGAGTTGAGATTTCAATTGTTGACAGTTATTTAAGAACTCTTCAGAGACTTTTCCTTGACTGGGAAACATAGATTTCCAGTTCCATACTTTATATAATGGTCTGTGAGAAGTTATTGCCCTACCAATATCTGGATCCCCAGGAGCTCAGTAAGGTAATAAATTCTTGTTAGAGAAGATATTTATCTCTCAAAATGCATCATTCTTTGTACTGTAAGAGGGTGTCTTGTGAATCTTGCATTAAGGCTTGAAAAAGTTAAATGTGAGTAGATATTTTTCAAAGAATTTTGAGAAATAGTGTCTATAATTTAACTAACTTGTATTTTTTCCTGATTCAGATTATAAATTTATCATTGCATTGTTTCATCTGAAGTAAATATGAGGCTTCTTTTATCTTTTTCTAAAGGAAGATTTAGGCCTAATGAAGACATAAGTGATTAGGAGTATTTAGCAATAAAGTTAGGGTTAAAAAAATTCAAAATCTTTATATACACTATTGTTTAAAAAAATATACTTGATACAGGGTCTCACTACATAGCTGGGACTCATAGTGATCCTCCTGTTTTCAGCTTCCCAGTATAGTGATTACAGGCACGCCAACATGCCCAGTTTTAGTGGCTGGCTCAGTGCACCCGGGGTGGGGCCGGCATAGAATGTGGAGCCAGGGATCAAACTCTGGTCCCTGTGCTTGCCTAAGCAGGCACTTAGTCCACTGAGCTATCTTGCCTGCTCTCTTTATATACACTATTGTACTAATGCTTCTCTATTTTGTGAACTCACTACTCTTTGAAGTTGGATGGACTTTACATATGTGATGGTATTTTGAAACTTTTAAATGTTACTCCTAGTACTTTTAAAATATTAAACTGAAAGAATATATTTAGAACATAAAATTAAAATGTCACATTTTATAGGAAGAGAAAGCTAAAGTAGTATATTAATCCTGGAAAAAAGAGTCAATTTTGCAATAAATTGTATTATATAAAAGGAAAAATTTATGTTTATATTATGATTCATAGTTCATATTCTTGTTTTCTTCTTTCTTTCTTTTTTTTTTTTTCAGGACCAGGGATTGAATTCAGGCCCTTGCGCTTGCCAGAGAAGCGCTTATTCCACTGAGCCATCTCCCCAGCCCTAACGTTCTTGTTTTTCTCATTCTTTTCTTGCTCAGTAGTCATGCAAATGGAGTTAAAAATTTTTTTTAACTATTTTAAAGCCAGACTTCCTTTAAGTCTGATAAGAGGCAACCAAAAAAATAGCTTCAATTTTTTGATAGTGTTATGTAGGATCAGTTAACTTAGATGACCTCAGTATTTTACTGGTGTATTTCTGAATTGTATTTATGTATCTTGAGTTCTGATAATTGTGTTTTGAAAGTTAAAAGAACAGCTGGGGAATAAAAGCAAAATGGTTAAATATATATATATATATTAATTTATCTGTGCATTCCAGATTATCAAATTTCAATTGTAAACAAATACTTCAGATCTATTCATATATTAATTTCCTATTCATTCCCATAATTTCTCTGTCTTTTGATAGATAGATAGATAGATAGATAGATAGATAGATAGATAGATAGACAGACAGATAGATAGACCTTCCATATTAAAATTGTCTTTATTTATATACTTTAGTAGGGCTAGGAAGTCTTAGTTGTCTAGTCTTCTTAGCATCACTATTAATGGTAAGTTTTTGCTATTGTATGTTCTTGAGTATAAGAAACACATATTTCCTTGTATAAGTGATTCTTTGTCCCCACTTTTCTATGTTAATGAAATTGATACACACTGTTGTAAAAAGGCCCTAATCAACATTAAAAGTGTAGACATACTCTGTCTACCAAATTTTTAAACCATTCTGTGAAATGAGTAGCCTTAATTCAATAAGAACTTCTTTCAGCATCCTCTGATGCCCCAGCAGCAGCAAGAGGCCTGGGGTCTCTTTATAAGTAATGCTGAATGACTACGAGTGTATTTTATAGAAGAAATGGGCACGGTGCCAGCCTCTATTCCTGACCAACTCGCTTTTGCCTTCTTTCCTAGGAAGTGTGTAGAGAGCTGTGGTGCCTCAGCAAAAGCAACCGCTGTGTCACCAACAGTATCCCAGCAGCTGAGGGGACACTATGTCAGACTGGGAGTATTGAAAAGGGGGTAAGCTCAAGTGATTTACTAGCTGTTTGCCATGTAGGCTAAACTGATCAATTTCCAATGCTGATATTCAACCACTAGGAAATCTTGTGTATTAATTTAAAATGTACTTTAAAATAATAATTCCTAGCCTGATTGTTGTCATATCTTGGTATCTGTAAATATTCATTTATTAGTAAATTAGAGTAACTATTTTCCAGGTCAGTTTCTCCTTTCTGTTTGTACATACGTGTATATTTGGACCAAAAAGAAAAAACCTCACCAACTATTTTATAATTTTATAGTCTATTAAGTCATAATATAACCTAGTTTTTTTTTTTTCTGGTAAATGATTCCTAGGAAAGATTATGTGACCCAAAAATGGACTTTATAGTGAATAAAAGTAACTTTTTAAAATAGCAATACAGGAGAAAGTTCTAATAGTAGTAGAATAACAGTCCAGTTTATTGAACATAGAAATTAGAGCTAAATAATTTCATTATTATTTATACTTTTTTTTTTTTTATATTTTAGGGAAGGGTCTACAGGGTGTTTAGGGTCTCACTACTAGATCGGACTCATAGTGATCTGACTGTTTATAGCGTTCCAAGAGCTGGGATTATAGGCCTGTGCCACCACACCCAGTCTCAATTGCCATCTCAGAGTGCCCAGGAAGCAGGGCCAGTAAGGCAGGCCCAGGGATCGAACTCCTAGCCCTTGCTCCTGCTTGCAGGCACTTTAATCCACTGAACTATTTAGCTGGCCCTCGAGTAAATAATTTTAGTTTCTTTGATCTAAAAGTATTTCATGTTTTCAAAAACATTACTAAGAATTGTTCAAACAGGTAAGTATAGTCGTGTGCTACCTCCAAAATTCTCTAGGAATTGTTACATTTCTAAGTTCTAGGCATTATTGTCAAGGACTAGATTTGAAGTACTACTATTGTCATCTGTTCTCAGTTCTGACTTCTGTGTTAGCTGGGCTACTTTCAACAAAGATTATACTGAATCTCATTTTGCAGTGGGATGTTTAAATAGAAAGAATGAAAGCTTTTGAGCAGCTGTCACAGTTTATTAATCCTTGCTGATGGTTTCATTCAGGACCTATAACTTAGTACCAAGTTTATCGCTTTTCCATGCTGAGTTTAGGAATGTTGGTAAATTGGGCTAAATATATGAATTGATAGGGTCATTTTAGAAGGATTAAGGAGGTTTTTATTTTTAGAGTTTGTAAGCACCAATTAAAAATACAGAGTTCTTCATACACTACCAAATTCCTTCTTCTTTTTTCACTAAAGAATTAGCAAATATTAGGAACTACAATCAATTAATGAAACAACAGTCCAGTTTAATTTGGAACCAATAATTTGTGTCAAAAATAAGTAGCAATTTATATGTTTGCACTTAGAAGAATTACAGAGCTGTAAGGAGACAAAGTCATGGTGACATCTGCATCTGTATTTGCCATTGGCTTTCGCACTTGATCCAGTGTTTGGGCCTGTTTCTCTTTCTCTAGAATAAAACTCTGACTACACCTGATGGCTTTTTATTTTACTTTATTTTTTAAACTAATGCATAAAGAATTCTTTTTAAACACCTCAGAGCCCTCCTAGAAGCATTTTATAAGATATAATCACAAACACATGGCTCGACCTCACCAATCATTTAAATTGTAAAAACAGATTTAAATTCTTATCATTTCTGCTAAACAGAAGAGCCTTCAAATATCATGCTTTGCAGCTGTATACATATAGGATAGAGATAACATATTTCTTAGCAATTACACTTTTGAGGGATACTCAGAAAACATCTTCAAGTCATATTGAAACTAAAGATATTGAATTTAAATTTAGATAAGCAAAAAGAAGGGAAATAGAATTATTCCTAAGCATAATCAGAAATAAGCACAGGTAAAACAGCTAATAATGGGGGCAAAATGTATTTGATTTCTAAAGATTCACATTCTTAATTGAGGTTAATGATTGTCAACTTTTAGATTCCTAAATATTTTCTTCAGATGAAGTCCACAGAATTTTGATGTTTACATTTAAAAGGATCCTAAGGCTGTGGTTTAAAGATCCCCATGCTTTCCCTTTACCCTGATTACAGACCGTTGCTAGCTCCTGACATACCTCCAAACTACAATCTGGACTGCATGAAAAACTACTTAAGGACCTTATAAATGTAGCAACATTTTGTGTCAAGTGGTTGTTTTGTCCATGAAATTAAAAGTTGATGACCATAAGGTCAATATATTGGCTCTTACCATCTTAAATTACTCTACAGAACAAATCTTAGTCATACTTCCAGAAACATGGGAGTTAAATAGTTTTAGGAATTGCACTAACAAGTTTTAAAATGATTGAACAAAGGGAAAAATAGCAACTATAGATGCAGATTACTGGAATGGGGAAAATAAAGGAAAAATAGAGAAGACCTCCAAAGCTTCCCCAAAAATGAATTTATGAAGATCCAGAGAACTAAATTAATTTATATTTTTAAGAAAAACAAAATAAAAAAGAACTAGGCATAGGAGATGAACACTTCTCAATTTATTTTTTACTAGATATATTTACCATGTTATATCCTGTGTGAATATTTATTATTATTGGCATCTTTGTTTTTTTCCTTAAGAGAGAAACATGTTTACAGTGGCTAAAATACAAACTTTACATTTAGAGCTGTATCTCTTTGGAAATTGAATCAGAGCTTAAAATTTGACCAAAAGCAAAATATCCATTCAAAGTGCTAGCAATAAAATTAAAGGGGAATTTTCAACTAATTTTATCAACTTTAGTTTGTAAATTTGTCATCTAAAAATAGTTGACATTCCTAGTAACAGTGATGGTAATGTTAATGAATATTTTAAAAGTGCTGATACTATAATAGGTATATCTTGCTAGGTATGTCACACTCATTCTTCTGTTCTATGTGAACAAAATCCTCTGAGTTGGATACTATTTTAATTCTGTTTTACAGATGAATAAAGAATGAGTTAGGAGCCAAACATTACAGAGAAAGTTAATGGTAGAGCTGAGTTTTCATCCTAGGATTGATCATCTGGTTCCAGAGATGAAATCTTTCCCCCTTTATATTGACTCTGAATTGCATTATCTTACAATGAGAAGATTTGCATAGGAAAAAGCAGTTTTCCATATTCACAATGAAAGAGTAGGTCGCTAAATCTGAGATAGATGCTAAAAATATATTTCACTTTTTAATACTAAATGAATTTTTCATTTATGTCATTTATGTACTTGTAACAGTTTCTTAGCTTGAGAATCACAATGAGCAAGCAACATGAGCAGAACACTGAGCTAAAATAAGCAATTTTAAGATAATTGAAAAAATAATGTAATTTTTAAAATGAGAGAAAACTGATTTCAATATATTTTTCAGATATAGTGAGGAAGGAATAAGACGGTATTTCCAGAGCTTTTTGTGGGCTTCCTTAAAGAGAAGCTACTGTATGTTACTAGTGTATCATCATTACTTTTCATTATTAATTTTCCAATAATGATATTAGATGATGATGGGCAAATAATTCATTGTGATATTATTTTTAGTGGCAGCAGTGAGCATCAGAGAGTATAATAATGAGTTTGTGTGTCTCAGAGACATGAGTGGAATATTCACAATGTTAGTTCTAAACTCTTGAGTTTAAAAATTACTGTCATCAAAGAAACAAGAAAAAACATACACCCTGTCTAGCCAGCAGAATGAAAGTAAAGCTGCTCAGAGTTTTCTGAATAAATCTTTTTTTAAAAGGGAGGGGATAGAAATATTGCTGGAGTGATAGCATAGACATATCCAGAGGACTGGACCCATGATGATCTCGTCAAATTCTGGCTGCAAAAGATATGGGATTCTTGCCTGGGGGCGCAGTTCCACAAATGTTCCGTGTAAGTATGGGAACTGTTCCATGCACATTTAGCAGATGGAGTAAGAAATATGGCCAAAAAATTAAAAACTGATCTGTGTGTGAGTCCTGGGGGGTCTGACATCGCTGTTACAGCCATTGGATGTTTGCCTGAATAAGCCATTCAAGGACTGAATAAGAACCATATGGTCTGAATGGATGTGCTCAGGGACAGTAGCTTTAAGCAGAGGAAATCTGATGAGCCCAGGCAGTGTGCTGGTACTCTGTGTCCATGGGTCAGTCTTCTACAAATCAATCAATGTGACTTTCAACCAGGGAACTTTCTTGCACATAGCATTAGCAATAGCCTTTTGGATAGAAATCAGAGGGATGCCATATTTGATGAACAAGTAAATAAGGATTTAGATTGTAAAAAGTTCAATAGTCATGTTGGCATTGTTGCTGAGCAGGATATTAAGGATAATCAAAACTTAATCCTTATAATCCCTGTTGGTGACCACAAAGGTGGTTTCAAATACTTGGTTTATTGCCATAAGATTGATTTAATGATTCTACAACATTCATTTAGAGATATAACTCAGCATTTTGGATTATAAATAAGTGACATTGATTCATGATGTCTTTGCATGGGAAACATACAACTGGATTATAATAGGATTGTTACATGTTTTGCTAAAGGATGGGCTATATAATAAGATATTTGGAGCCCTAGATCTTACCTTACTTAGAGTAGAATATATGAATTGATCAGACCCTTAACTGAAAACACTGGAATTGAAGAAAGAATAACTTTTTTTGTGCTTGCCAGCCAAGCACTTATTCTGAGCTGAGCCATCTCCCCAGCCCCAAGAATAATTCTTTTGATTGCTATAAATTTTAAAAACTAAAGTATGGAGTGACATTTTCTGATTTAGAATTTGGACTTTAATGTAGTTAGAACATTCCTGCACCTGCATATTAGAAAGGTAACACTTTTAATAGTTCTTTGCTCCAATCCTCAGCACTTCTGACTTGTGAGAATGTTCTGTATTGAATCAATAATATGATTTCCTTTAAAAATCTTAGGATTTCCTTTGAGATAGCTGATTCCAGATTCTTAGTGGGCCCACATCTGACTATTACAAGATGTATAGAACTGTTCACGTTAAAAAGAAAAAATATTTTAAAATTGTGTATATTCATCTTGCAATTTTCCTATAGAAATTCTGACAAACTCAAAGTTTAGATTTTTTGGGTTTATAATATACCTTGATTAAAGACTGACCCTAATGTAAATCATGAAATTTAGTAATCCAGTAGCAAGAGATATTTAACAATGAATAGATTTTAACTTCTTTGAAGATATATCTTAACTGATTTTTAAAGTAGTCCTAATCTAAACCAATATGGAATCAAGAACCAAAACTTATTCCATATTATAGATAAGGAAATAAAAGAAAAGAAAGTATTATATCTTAATTCCTAGAATGAGAGCAGAGTTTATGATAAAAGTTGTTTACTCATAATAAAGTCATTATCTTGTAAACTAGTTAACTGAGCTGTTAAGTCATTATTAAAATAGAGAC
>PVKA01031642.1:0-26078 GCA_004027165.1 Ctenomys sociabilis | reverse complement strand
ATATAATTCAGCTACATAAATACCTGTAAATATAATATCATGTATGCACCTTGTACAATACCAAAACATTATGAAAACAGTTTGCAATGTATTATTTCATCGACTCTGTATGGTTATGGTGTTTTGAAACTGTCTGATTGACATTTGTATTTCAATAAAATAAAAATAAATGGAAAAAAAAAATATAAAGTATGTACTTTGGTGCAAGCTTCATCTGAAATAGAAAAATCAATTTTCTATAAAATAACCTTGCCATTTATCAACAAAAGACTCAAATTTATCCTGTTACATAGTTGAACAATTATGTAAAAATACCACATCTTCTTTATCCATTCTTCAATTGATGGGTGCCTGAGTTTTTTTCCAAGATTTAGCTATGACAAATTGTAGGATGATAAACATGAGCACAACTAAAGAACATACTCTTAAGTGAAATAAATGAGACCATCATGTGCAAACATTATATTGTCTCCTTAGTGTGAGAACCAGAAAGAAAAAACAAATGGAATCTGAAGGATACAATAGATACTGGGGAAAAAGGAATGAACTTATTCAAAAGGAAAGAGTTACTGAGTTGAGGAGGACAGGAGAGGGAGTAGAGGAAAGAGATTTATCTAGGTATGTAAGCAGGATGGTTTGGACAACTGTACTTTGCATTTCTGCTGTTCTATGGAAAGGAGCAGTTAATACTTCATTTGTTTAATCTCCTTTTTTCAATTGTTTGTACTTTTTCTCTTCTTAATTTCTTTTTTTTTTTTTATGTCTTTTTGAGACAGGGTCTCACTATGCAGTTCAGGATGGCCTTAGGCTTACTTTGTAGCTCAAGCTGGTCTTGAACTCACAACAATCTTCCTGCCTCAGCCTCCCAAGTGCTGGGAATACAGGCATGAGCCACCACACCCGGCCTCTTCTTAATTTCTTATATATGTCTTTGTTTTTCTTCTTCCAAATTCATATGCATATATTTCATAATGTGAATAATTGGTTGGAAGTCAATACTATGTGTTAGAACAAATACTGTGAAATTCTGTATCATTTGTAATTTTATTTGTTTTAATTCTAATTTGTACTCTTAAAAAAACAAAACAACTTTAAAATGTCCTTGCCATGGAGCTATGCACAGAGTTAGTACATATATTTGGTGTGATTTCTAGATATGTCTATAGATTATGCATGCTGGATTTTCAGTCCAAGCCTAAGGCCTCCCCCAGTTCCATAGAACAGTCTACAGGCAATAAACTGAAGTAGGCTTATCTCTGTGGTTTTTATTTATAGTATATGTCAAAAAGTAACCTCAAAAATCACATAATGCCAAGAATACTATGAAAATGTTCAGGGTTTAATTATTTACATTTCAATAAGAAACATATTTTACTCTGATATGTTGGCATTAGTTCAGTGCAAATGACCTGCTTTCTGACACCAGCCTCTCCCAAGTCTGATGATCAGTTGGCTGGAAGCTTGGGACACTTGTCACCAAGTTTCATTCTTCTGGGACACGAAAGTGTGCTTTAGTAGAATTCTGTCCACTTGTTTCTGGTGAATTCCCAATTCCACAAAGGCATAAGAAATGAGAATACAGATTATCAAGTACAGCTTTTACTTTCAATAGAAGTCTATTTTTAGTCCATTTTATAGGATCAGATTTGGGGTGAAATATTCATGTTTATACATTGCCCTCATTAAGTCAGCATATAAGACTTTTAATCAGCATACAAGACTTTTTTTAAAAAGCACATTTTATTCTAATGCCACATTGTAGGAGAGACATTGTATTATTATGAAATCAACATGGAAACCAAGCATGATGATCTTATTAAACTTTTAAATTTTGAGTCATATTGTTATTTTTTCAAGTATAAGAAATATTATAGATTAATCTCAATATGCATTATAAATTTTCTTGTACAAAGCTCTTAAATTAGGGAAATGTGTCTCTATGAAATATCAGTTATCTTTTTAACATATACCAGCTTCAAATCCTGCAAGTTGGATCCTACTCCTACCTCTAGATATGTAGTCATGGTAAATTATCTTAAATTTTCATTCTCCATTTTGCTCATTTGAAGAGAGTCTAGGTAAAACTGAGTGCCACAAGACCTATTTAGATTAAGTACATAAAAGGCTTAGAATTTTTCTTGTGTGTTCTACTAACTTTCAGAGGACAGTATAAAATGTATAGTAGGTCACAGAAAGGTGACCTCCTATTTCCCTTTTATCCTGTGAAATGTATGTGATTTCATTTATAGAATATTGTTTCAGAAAGCCCAAGTAGCATCTCATGAAAGGTCAGGGTCATGTAGAACAGGCTCTGTTTCAAGGGAAACAGAGGTCACCTTA
Source organism: Ctenomys sociabilis (assembly GCA_004027165.1). Taxonomy (NCBI): domain Eukaryota; kingdom Metazoa; phylum Chordata; class Mammalia; order Rodentia; family Ctenomyidae; genus Ctenomys; species Ctenomys sociabilis. Next base: position 23,738 of record PVKA01031642.1, on the reverse strand, counting down.
GCCAACATCTGAGCCTCACTTTTATCTCAGCAATTAAGTCCTTTCAGAATAAATTCATCTCTTTTCCAAAAGTTTCTTATTTTTAAATTGAGTGCAACTACATGAACATTTCATACAGTTTTAATTTAAACAAAGTGTCTTCATTTGAAAAGTTACATTGCAGGTTTCTGTGACTGCCTCTTGGGAACTAACAGAAAATTTAGAATTAAACAACTTGACGAAGAAGAAAAAGAACTGAAGAATTTTCTCCAATACATAAATGCATACATAAGAGCATCCATAATTGTTTTTACTATTAAACATCAATAATATATTTTCAGATTTCAAATATCAAATATATTGATAAAATTCTACTGAAATGTTCTGTAAGCTTTGTTATTATTTGAATATATATAAATCCACATAAATGTTTTCATTAAATGGATAATTTAAGTAAATTAAAGCTTGTGATTACAATGCAGGTATTTTATGCAGAAATTAAAATATGTAAAAACTGCAAATTAGATTTAGGTTACATTGTGGTAATAAAGATGCACACATGGCTAATGAGACTATATGCCATTTAAATTTGCATATAGTATTATAAAGGGTTTGCATAAGGCTTATACAATTATTAAGTTCTGTGCAGGAATCTGCAACTTAAAAGAATACATTTTGTCAAGACATGATTCATGCTTAGTTCATTTAGATACCTTGAAAATGCTGCCCCTTTTAGTTCACCTATGTTTCTCCCAACTGCTCTGCTACGTCATTAGCCAACACAAGATGATCCACCCAGAGATACTCCTGAAAGCATGATCATCTGGCTCATCTTTGAAAATCTGCCACCCCACTATTCTGAGGGTGCTAAGGGCCATTTTCTAGCTTTCAGTGTTCACTAAAAAGGGAAATACTTCTTAATTGCCTCATCACAATAATAAACATAATTATAACACTCAGAATTATTTCCCTATGTGGAGGAAAGAGGATTTCATAGGGATAAAACGTAATAAAATCAGCTCCCAATGACACATCTGAAATACACTGAAGGCAGATAGTGCTCCTCTGACCTTGAGTACATTTTAATGGAATATAATGCCTTCTCTAATCCTAATTTCTTCACTGAATTCTTTGATTTCAGGCCAGAGAGATGGCTCAGTGGAATAAGCACTTCCCTGGCAAGTGCAAGGGCCCGAGTTCAATCCCTGGTTCCTCAAAAAAAAAAAAATTGATTTCATGGCCCTTTCCATTTGTCAAGTTGTCTAAATCTTTAGGATGAGCTCTTGTCTTTAATCTTTTTTATGTGTATATTTAGTACAGTGTCTCACTATATTGCTAAGACTCATAGTGATCCTCCTGTCTCAGCCACCCCAGTACTGGAATTACAGTGCACACTACCACACCAGGTCTTGGTGGCTGGCTCATTGCTCAAGGTCAGTGGAGGCCATCATAACATATGGTGCCAGGGATCAAACCCGATCCCAGGTACTTAGTCTGTTGAGCTACCTCACTGGATGCCTTATCTTTAATCTTAAATAAGAAACACTTCCTCTTTTATTTCAGGACCCTACAATCCCTACTTTAAGTCCAACGTACTATACTTCCTGGATCCAGGCTTCTGCTATGGCTGGGTTGCTTGTATTCAGAATATGTTCAAGTTGGGTTCCAGCTGACAGCTGAAACCTAATGTAGATCTCTAGAAAATAGACGACAGAATAATGATAAAGAGGAGGAATGCAAAGAAAGCTTAAAGACAGTCTCTCTGTCAAGGTCCGACATCAGGATGTCCCCTGTGAGGCACCATGAACACAGAGCCCGGTTCGAGGGTAGAGAACACGCCTGCACCACGAAGCCAACTAATTGCATGCAAAGGGACCATCAGCTGTCCAAGTGTTCCACAGCATAAACCTTTTACAGCTTCAGAAGCCACAGTGAAAGCATTTAATGGTAATTCATACTACCATAAATTATCTCAAACACAAAATTAAACAGAAATTAAGAAGGCATTATTTTCTTCCTGAAAAGGCCAAGAGAAAGTGCCATAAAAATCACTTTGGCAGCATACAGTTTTCACCTTGCCTCCTCCACCAAGAACTCTCTGTCCTCACTCACCCACTTTCAGCTCATGCTGACCTGTGTGGATAGCACCTATCTCCATCTTGAATATACGTGGCACTGACCAGCTCACTAGGCTCACGGCAGAGAACAGGAATGAACCTGAGGCTCTTGCAGGGAAGAAAGCAAATAAAGGAGATTCATACAAATGGAAATTCACAAATACTAGTTATAATAGCATTAGTTTCTACAATGTAGTGGAATTTGGTACTATGCACTCTTTATACAACTTGTCTGTCTCATAATATTTTATTAATCTGAACATTTTATACACTTCATTATAAGGTTTTTAAGAAGACTGTATGTTGCCTGCTTTTATGTGTGAAGTACAATTTTAAAAAAAATTCCAATTTTTCATGAAACTAAAGTCAGGGTAAAGGGAGAGCATTTCAGTGAGAATATTTTCTTACATATAAGTAGAAAAACTGAGAAAAAAAATTCTTCATACAAATCATTCTAAGTAGAGGTAATGGACAAGTGTACACCTGCCATTTGAAGTGTGAAAAAGCCATCAAAACTAGTAGATGTCTACTTGGACATAAATGATGAAATGGGACATCAGAATATAGAACTAAATGATTTTTGGGAAGGCCTTCAACCTTCATATAATTTGATATAGCAAAATTAAAATTGAGAAGACAATTTTTAAATTATTTAGATGTCATTCTTCTTTTACATATATTTTCTCTCCTTAATTCATAGAGAACCAATAAAAACTCACAAAGATGTCTGACTTATCCCCATATGAGTGACTGAAATGAATCAACACAGCGTCCCTTTTCCATTGATCCTTTACTTCACAACGCTTGTCTTACAATGTAGACCGCCGGAACTGCCTTCACTCTCTGTCTTGTCAGCGGTGCAATAGGAATAGAACCGGGGGCAACCCGCTCGGGTCCTCCTTCTGTCCCTCTCCAACAGAAGCTTTTCTATCCAATAAAGTCTCTTCCTCAACCTCCATTTGTTCCTAAAATTTATTCTTCGGTTTCAGAGAACACGAACTCATCCAGGTCAGGTCGGGAATTTCAATATCCCGTATCAATAGGTTATGGCCCTAGTATGAATTGCTGAATTATTATGCTGGTCAGCCTGAACTATACAATGGCCCTCTCAGAGAAAGAAAGAAAGAAAGAAAGAAAGAAAGAAAGAAAGAAAGAAAGAAAGAAAGAAAGAAAGAAAGAAAGAAAGAAAGAAAGAAAGAAAGAAAGGAAAATAGGAATAGAACCACCTCCGAGCAGGTTCCGAGCATGATGCAGGTGTTTTCTTTGTGCCCTTTGAGGAACAACAGTTGGGGCCTGGACAGAGAGCCCTTTCCAGATGGTGAAGACAACGTGAGACCAAGAGAAGTGCAGTGCTTAGCCGCTCTTGTCCTCTCTTGTTTCTTAAAGATGCCTGGGCTGGGCTCAGAGGCTGCAGCTGCTCGCACTGGAAGTCCCCACTCACCCCCTGGCACTGCTCCTCTGCTCAACTGAAGAGGTTAAAAACCTTCTAATGGTTGTTTGTCAGCTCACATGATAATATTTTTGTGAGCAAACACAAAACGAAGAAATTATTTTTGTTAACAAAATGCTAATAAGATTGTCTGATAATGAATTCTTTTCCTCCTTTTAATGGAAACAAATACCAACATAATGCAACATTATTATGAATAAAAGTTGCTACTGTGTGAGATCCTATACAAAAAAAAAACACATTAAAATGTTGCTAATGCAGCTGCTACCATAATATAGAAAAATATTGAACCCAAAACAAAGATATCCAAAGTGTGTGCGTGTGTGTACCACAGAAATAGAAAACAAGACACTTAGAGATGGTATACTTATTTGTTATTTCAATTCCATGAAAAAGATAGAGAAACAAAAACAAAATGAAAAAAAAAGGATGATGTTTTGTATACAAAAGAAAAGAAAAAAGATTCCGTGGAAGACAATCTTTATATCCTAATCATAAACTTGTGTTAAAAATTATTTTTTATTTCTTTGAATGCTTCAGAAAAGAAGCAAAACAAAAAATATTTAAAGCATTTGACCAAGAAAGCAGGCAAGCTGTTATTATTAATATTATTCATAGGAACACAAGGGATTGCACTTAGAAATATTCTTATGCAATGATGTATTACATCTTTGAGTATATTAGTGTTTCTTTTTATAATGAAAACTGAATTCATTCACCTTTTGATTAATATATTTACGTTAGTTTATTATTTACAAAGTCTATGGCTGAAAACTCCTACAATGAGACTTATTTATGTTGTTCCACATCGTACTTGAACAATGTTACCAATCAAGAAAAAAATAATTACTTTGCACCTGTCAATATTCTGTTATAAATTATGTGGGAAAATTATTTCAAAAAGTGCTTAGGGACTATGGATTGATAACATAATCACTTTAAATGGTGGGTATTAATTCTGAAAAATAAAGCTTAATTGCGTACCAACATAAGAATGGGACATTAAATTCTATCTATCTATCTATCTATCTATCTATCTATCTATCTATCTATTTATTTATTTATTTGCTAGAGGGTCTCAGACTATTTATTTGCTATGTAGCTCAGACTAGTAGTTACCGTCCTGTCTCAGCCTGCCCAGTGTTTGGATTACAGGTATGCACCAAAACACCTGGTTTTGGTGGCCAAAGCCATGCACCTGGGGTACCCGAGCCCACATAGCATGAGATACTGGGGATCGAACCCCAGTCCTAGCACTTGTCAGGAAAGTGCTTACACCACCAAGCTACCTCCCAAGCCCCCACATTTTCTTCTGCTAATTCTGGGTTTACTGACTGTTAGGAGGCTACAGAGATCACCGGCCAGCACAGTGCTGCACCCAAGTGTGCATCTGTCACACATGGCTTCACAGCACAAGCCATGGCTCGTTCTGCCTTTCTGGGTAACTCTTGGCTTGATGGAAGCCAGGGTAGTACTTTTAAAGAAAAGGAAGAAGGACAGAGCAATTCTTAATTCTCAAATGTTTAAAACCCTTTTATGGTTACCAATCCATTGCCATCTTCAGTAGGTAAATAATGTTGGGATGTTGGTGATCATCTCCTGGGGCACACAGAGGGACCGAGAGAGAAGGCTGTGTCACTCTGAGTTCAAGACCAGTATGATATATACACAATGAGACACTATTTAAAAAAATTATATCAGAGTCTTAGAATTTCAAGTTATTCTTTTTCTTGCTCCTATTATTGTAGAGAATTCTGTCATATTGGATTCTTTTTGCCTTTTTTCTTGAGATTTTTTTCTTAATTCACTTTCAGTGTTTACCTTAGAATTTTTGATTGGCCTTAGTGCTGAACATATGTGCAATATGTGTGTTATAGATGTATATGTGTACACATATGACATATACAACACCCACATACATACATATACACTCATGTACATAAATGTATATAATTTTTTCCAAATCCAATAGGCTCACATGATTCCCTGATTAATCTTAAGATTCATGTCTGCAACAATTCCTGCACTTATCGACAATGCTATCGCTTGTTTCATCTGTTGTCTTATTGTATAATCATGATTAATAACATACTGGCCCATGAGTATTAATGCTCCAATTTTATTATCCCTCATATCAGCTCTTTCTTTACAATTCAGTGTAGGAATTAACTCCTGTGAATGCAGTACCAGGCCTCAACTACTTCTTCCACTGTAAACAGCACCCTTGGGGATCAGCACCCATATTTCCTGGGTGAATGACCTTTCTCTACACTGATCCTCACTCCATCAATGAGTGCTACCACCTGTGAGTACTTTGACTTCCCGATTAGTTAACCCCTTTGCCTTCAGTACCAAGATTTTGAATGTTTCTAGAAATCTCTGTCTGGTCTACAGCTTTCTCTGACTTTATGTGTTCTTCTCTTTGCTACCGTTTCAGTGGTAACTCAGGAGGGAAGACCTAAAGTATAAAGAATACATGACAATTTGATGAATCAAGAAAGTAAAAGACTTTGGTTTAAATAAACATATCTTGAAGGGGAGAACATGTAAAATACCTGGAGCTGGGGGGAAACGCACCTTGATATGGATGATGCCAACTGTCAGGTTTGTAGGGTGGACAGCATAAAAAAGGAAAGGAGATGGAGGCCTTCCCTTTTCTTGGCCCTCACCTTTACACAGTGCGCTGCACTCTCCTGGGTGTTCAGTGCAGACTCACACTAGTAACCCCACAGGATGTTTCCAGACCTCCTGCCTCTGCCTGCTCTACGGTTCTCTGGCTATCAACACCAGGTTGCCTTTCTGGAGTTTCCTGCCCTTGACCCAGAAAACCTGTCTAGTGCATCTCTTTGTATAAATGTAGATATGTGTTACACTAAATTCATTCCTCTAGGGAAGCCTAAGAAAACATCCTTCCAGACATATCAAGCAAGTATTTAATAACAAGATAATAAATCGTATCAGAAGTATTGATGCAATATCTCCTACTATTTCTACTACTCATAGTTTATGTGTGTTTCTTAGATATCTGTAGTGTGACATAAATGAAGATTCAAAAATGACAGAAGCAGTCAGATAAGTACAAACTTGCAGTCTCTTACTTCTTACATACAGATTTGCTCTTTTGTTCAGTTGAAAACAGAATGGTAGACAGTAACATGACAGATAAATGTGCATCTACCGTGGTCTCTGGAGGACTTCACAGTAAGCCATTTTGGTATAACCAGAGGATTCTGAGAAGGTTGCATTCTTCACTAAATCTAGATTTCCTTTAGCCAGCTGTCTTACTTTTCTCGATTTGCTGGGACAAAATACCCTTAAGAAAGGAAAGGTCTATTTGTCTCACAGTATGTGGATGTTTCAGTCTATACTCAGCTTGATCCAAGGCAGCCTGGCACATGGCAGAAGGCAGCAGTTAATGGTAGTGAAAACCAGGAAGCAAAAAGACTAGTAGCTAAGGGTTCTAGTAATCCTTTTTCTCTTCCAAGCTGATTGTGAAAACCTTAGCTCCTTTAAGGAAATGGTGCCAACCATCCTTCCTCCAATCCATTCACATATGCTTTAAGTGCTAGACACTCTAGGGCTGGTCCTCCATGCCCTACAAAGGGGATATAGAACTGCACAATGTCCATGACCTCCTCTTGCACAGGATGAGGATGTTTACAAAATAAGAACCATGGCTCTCTGCTGTGTCACTTCTAAACTTCTCAAGTTGACAGAATGCATCAACAACCAATCTATGCATTGTGAGTATAAACCCATAAGAGTGAATGTGGAAAAGTTACAGAAAACAAACCATGTACCAAAAATTATAGTTGACATTTTAGTACATGTTGTATACATAAAACAATCTTCTACTGAGTTCCAATTCTAACAGATAACTGATGATTGGAGTTTTAAATTAATTTTTAATTTTATTATTTTTTATTTTTAAAGAGTATGAAATAGTATTAAAACAAAAAATTACAAGTGGTACAGAATTTCACTTACCAAAATGATATGAATTTGACAGTATTTGTGGAATGTATAATGTTGTCCTCCAACCATTTATTTATATTACAGGATATGTTCATGCAAATTTAGAATATGAAAGAAATATATAAGAAATTAAGAAGAGAAAAACTACAAATAATTGATAAAAGGAGATGAAACAATTAAGCATTGACTGTTCCTTTCATAGACCAGCAGAAATGCATAGTACAGTTGTCCAAATTATCCTGCTTTCATCCATAGATAAATCTCTTTCCCCTACTCCCTCTCCTGTCCTCCTCAGCTCAGTAACTCTTTCCTTTTGAATAAGTTATTTCCCTTTTCCCAGTACCTTTTTACCCTTAATTCCATTTTCTTTTTCAGGTTCTGACACTAAGGAGACAATATGATGTTTGTACAGGTGGGTTTGATTTATTTCATTTAATATGTCCTCTGGTTGTATCCATTTACTAATAAAAGATTCAAGTTTATCCTGTTTTAAAGCTGAATGATACTCCTGGATAAGAAGAATCAGCATTGTGAAAATGGCCATACTCTCCAAATTTTTGTACAGAGTCAATGCAATCCCAATTAAAATACCATTAGTATTCCTCACAGAGCTAGAGAAAACTATCCTCAAATTCATTTGGAACTAGAAGAGACTCAGAATATCAAAAGCAACCCTGGGTAACAAAAGAAAGGTAGGATATATCATAGTCCCTGATCTGAAATTATACTATAAAGCTACTGGGTTAAAATCAGCATGATACTGGCATAGAGAAAGACCTAAAGATCAATGGAACAGACTAGAAGATACACACACAACTGAAAAACACACTCAGACACCTTATCTTTGATAAAGGGGCCAACGCTCAAAGGAAGAAAAATAGCCTCTTTGGTAAATAATGCTGTAAAAATTGGGTTTCCACATGCTGGAGGATAAAACTGGACCCTTTGCTATAACCATGCAAAAAACTGCAGTTGAAGTTTATCAGAGATTTAAATATTATTCAGAATCCCTAAATCTTTTGGAGGAAAATAGAGATAGAAATCTTAAAGACATAAGGTTAGGCAGGGAGTTCATGAACAAAAACCAAACTGCATGAGAAATACTTCAAAGAATCAACAACTGGGATCTTGTGTGTCTGAAAAATTTCTTCACTTTTCAAATCTCCAAAAAGAAGTAAAAAGAAAAGCCACAAATAAGGAAAAAATTACAGGCAACTATTCCTCCAAAAAGGCCATATATCTTGAACATATAAATAATATTAAAAAATCAGGCCCTCTGAATTCAAAGACCCAATCCAAAAATGGACATCTGAGATCAACACACACTTCTCAGATGAAGAAGTACAAGTGGCAAGAAAATATGTGAAAACATGTTCACCATCACTGGTCATTTGAGAAACACTAATTAAAACAACAATGAGATTCTATTTCACTCCGGAAAGAATGGCTATCATCAAGAAGTCAGCGAATAACAAATGCTGGAGGGTCTGTGGAGAATATAATGTTTAATTTTAAGCAATTAAAAGTGAATTTCATTTTCCTGACAATGCTATTTCAATCTGTTCTGGAACTAGACAAATATTAAGTAAATATCTATAGCTATCATAATCTCAGCTTTTAAACTTCTGTAGGAGTGAATAAAAGACAATAATAAAATGGAAATATGCCAATGAATAGCAAGTACAGATTAAACTACACTTTCTATTTCATTTTAATAACCCATATGTGTAATAGAAATAACTAATGGTAGGGCCGGACAAATAGCTCAGCAGATTAAAGTGCCTGCAAGCAGGTGAAGGGGCCAGGAGTTCGATCCCTGGGCCTGCCGTGCCAGCCCCACCCACAGGGCACACTGAGACTGGGATTGAGACTGGACATGGTGGTGCATGCCTGTAATCCCAGATCTTGCGAGGCAGTAAACTGATGGATTACTAAGAGTCTGATCTAGTAGTGACACCCTGAACACCCTGTAGACTCTTCCTTAAAAATATAAAAAAGAGAAATAACTAATGGTAATTGAACCATGTAGTCAAAAAAAGAAGGAACAACAGTCATGCCAAAAAGGGCTGCAGTCATGTGCAGCCTGAACTGTGCCCAGTTTGTACCCAAGGATAAGGCCATTAAGAAATTTGTCATTCAGAACATAATAGAGGCCACTGTAGTCAGGGACATTTCTAAAGCAAGTGTCTTTGATGGTTATGTGCTTCCCAAGCTGTATGTGAAGCTGCATTACTGTGTGAATTGTGCCATTCACAGAAAAGTGGTCAGAAATCAGTCTCATGAAGCTCATAAGGACTGAACTCTTTCACCCCAATTTAGATCTGCTGGTACTGCCCACAACCTCCACCAAAGCCCATGTAGGGGAGCTGAGTCTCAGTGGACTAAAGAAAACTCTTTTGAGAAAGAAATAGGAGAACCTGTACTGCAACATCATGAAACTCAGTTGAGCTCCAAATTTTCTGAAAAAGGAGATTATGGAGCCACAGAGGAAAGAGGTCGAAGTTCTATAGTGTGCCTGGGGAGAGTCACATGGAGAGAAAACTTTCAGGCTCTCAAAGAGAGCAAGCTGGTCAAGTGTTGGCCGTGACTTATCCACATGAATGACACAGACAACCGATCTACAGAGTAAAGTACAGGATCACAAGATAAACCCTGAGGGGACTTCACTGACCTCATCAGAAACAAAAGCTACATCTTTTGATGTATAGGTCTTGCTCTACCTAGGTAACCATACAGCAGAAAAGTATAGAAATGAGGTGTACAACGTGGGGCCATAATAATAAGTTGAGCTCTAAATGGCTACAGTCAACAACTTCTTCAGATAACTCAACTATTGTTGTGGAATGCTGGACTGTGTTGGATTGTGTCGTCAAGTTCAGGCACTTAAATTGGTTTAATGACAATGAAGTGCCCATCTTTGACAGGTGTAAACAAAGGAAGGGGTATAGAAAGGAAGAATCATGATGTGTGTGTATGGACAGTACAGTTGGGATAGATACGCTGTGCTTCTACATAATTCTATGAGAGGCATGATTTGCATTAATGGTGGTTGGACAGGATATTATGTTGGCTTCTAGTACTATGGACAACCACTAAGAAAATAATAAGGTAGAAAGTATTAATCGTTGAATCTTTGATATAATTCAGATATAAAAGATAAGATATGTAAATAGCTACACTCTCTTGATTTACTGATAAGAGACATCTGCTATAATAATGTCTGTAAGTATAATATCATGTAAATAAAAATAATTGTAGTAGTGAATAAACTTCTTATATTCAGTTTCTAGATGAAGACAAGGAAGAAGTTGCCTTGTTTGTTTTTGATTACTGTATTTTTTTGGTTGAACTGTTTTTCAGGAGAGGTTTATCTTTTGTTTTTGGTGCCGAGGACCGAATTCAGGGCTTCCAGCTTGCTAGGCAAGCATTCTACTGCTGAGCCAAATCCCCAGCCCCGAAGACAAGGAAGAAGAAGGAGGAGGAGGAGGAGGATGAAGAAGAGGGGAGGGGGAGGAAGAAAAAGGGAAGGGGAATAAGAAAAATAAAGAAAAAAGACAATAAAAAGATGCTACTAATTCCTGAGTTCAGAATTACAGTGCCTTATATACCATCTATATAAAGTATTAAGTACCACTAATGTATTAACGACTTTTGTCTCTGGGTATCCCTACAAAAAAATGGTTTGACTTATATAATGAGTGATCTACTAATGCCTGACCAAAACACCGGGAATAATAATATTTCTTAATAGCTGCAGATGTACAAATATATAAAAGTATGAATGGGGCAGAATGAATTCTTCTAGTCATGAAAGCCTTTTCATTTTTAATACGTATTTCTGTGGGCAAACAACAGTATGTATATTTCTCTGTGATTTTAATTTTTCTCTTTGCTTGCTCTCTCTCCTTTTCCTTATTACCAAGCGCAATCTTTCTTGAAGCCCAGTTCAGGGACCTCATGCTTTTCTTTCCCAATCTACTCACTCTTTAAAACTATTATTTATCCCTTCTAAAGAAGCCCTGCAACATTTCTCTGTCACCTCTTTTATATAAATTACTAACACTGATGTGTAGCTGGTACTTGGGTTTCTGTTGCTTACATTGTCAGCCTGCATCCCCACTGTGGCCCATTTCCTTCAATCACAGGACAGCAGAGGATGTACTGCTGAGTCCTACTGATGGGAAAGATATGTTTAAAATGTCCCAGATGAGACTATTTCTACACTCAATGTGATTTTTTTTTTAGGCAACAGTGCCAAACCTATCAGTTACTTTTTATCAGTTCTCTTATAAAAGCCAGGTGAGAATGATGGAAAGGAAAATTTAAAGCAAGTGTTGAGAAGCTTGAAGGTGTTGGGCTCTAGTTTGGAAGTAGAAATGGGGGAATAAAAATGGATAATGTCTAAGTACACAGCCAGAAACTCTAAAGTGCTCACATTCAGGGAACAAGAGTAAAGAGTGCTGTGACAAAGGAAGACAACTTGGGGCTGGGGTGATGGATCAGTAGAATAAGAGCTTGCCTTGGGAGTACAAGTGCTTGAGTTGAATTCCTGGCTACACACACATACACACACACACACACACACACACACACACACACACACACACACACACACACTCCATAAAGGAAGACAACTGGGTAATCAGAGCTTACACAGCACACTGAAACCCAGGGAAATTTTTGAGAAGAGAATTGGTAGATGAGTTTTGAAACTGCAAAAGTTTTGGTAGGATATCACATCTAGGTTATGGTAGTTTTGTATAAATGAACTGAAGTTGGCCGCTAAATGTTGACCACTGTGTTTCTTTACTTAAGTACATTGGTATAATTTAGGTATCCTTATGACCAGATTCTCTATAGGAATTTTGTATCTGTGTACAAGATATCCTCATTCTTCATTTTTTCCCCTTCCCCTCCTCTTCTTTCAGCTATAGTTATTTATTTAAAGAAGGCTGAAATTCCAGGTACCAAACTCATCTTTTGTACTTCCAGTAGCTTTTATGATAGTTCAGATAAGTATATTTTAGCCGCTAAGGGCATGCCTGCTTCTTCAGCTCTGTGCAAATGCATTTGGTACCTGGTAGCCACAGATACCTTCTGGGCCTTCCAAAGGCCCTTTGCTGCTATGGCCTTTAGGTTTCTCAAGCCAAGAAAATCCCTACCTTGCCCGTGAGCCACATCATCTAGACACATGACACCCTCCCCTTTCTTTGAGTGCCTTCTCCCTCAAAAATTCTCTTGCCTTATTTTTCTGAATGACACTATCATATTATTGTATCTGGAAAGTCTCCTGCTCCATGGGACTTCCCCTGATTTAACCAATCCAAGCACCCTCCAAATCAACTGCACTTCCACTACTGTCACCTGATCATTGTCTATTTTTCTTGCCTGCAAATTCTTGACCACAGGGTACCTAGCCATATTCTACTGATCTCAGGGGCCACATTTCCACTGTTACCAGTGTAGGCTTGCAATGGAGGAAAGAGTAGACCATGCCAAGTGAGTACTATGAGCTTTTGCAGCTAAATCAACAAAGGCTATGTTGCAAATAAGCAAAGCATAGACCAGTTAATTGATCTAGGTGTGTAGAGTGGGTATGTATTAATCATGTTTAATTTTTTTAAAAAAAGATGTTTTGATTTCTTGAGATCTTATATGTACAAAGAGGGCCTGATCCTCTCAGAATGAGCTAGCTCCTAGAGATAGTAAAGTATTTTTCTTATGACCATGTCTTCAATGTCCAGGCCATCTACTCCCATTGTACCTCAGTTTTCAGATTCTTGCAGTCTTTGTGCCCCAAATTATCCAAGTACTAGGTATCACAGAGCTAAGGACTATTGCTAAACTCAGTATCTGCCAAGTCATTAAAACTCTCCAATCATAAGCCTGCTTGGTTGTGTACCTAACCTTACCTTTTCAATCCCATGAAAAGCATAATGCACTGTGTCTCTGGCCCATAATTTAATTTTATTCCATCACTGATGCAACCCCATGTGGACTCAAAGACACAGGCACATACACCTGCTTCTCCTTGGACCTCTGTGTCATTGTTATCCGTCAAAATCATCTCCTGATGTTTTTGCTTCAACATACTTAAACAGAAACAACACGTATTTGCATTTTATAAAAAGGCACCTTTTCCATATCCCTCTAAAACATTAAGTTAACAATTCTAACTGGCATACTCTCTGACCTCTGACCTACCCCTGCCAATATGATGTGTCTTCTGGGAGACAGAATGTTGTAACAGAAGGTGTCTGAGGTTTGGGGATCAACACAACTAAGGTTCTAATCCACTTGCAAGTTTTCCTGTTAAGTAAGTCATTCTCTTCTTAAACTGTCTTTTTGTACATCTGCAAAAGAAGCATCATATTATTTATGTTGGGAAGGTGATATAAATAAGTAACATATCATTTTCCATCAGAATATCACACCTATAGTAAGTGCGCTACACACTTTAATTAACTTTCCTTCAGACTAAGAATAAAATTCATGAATAAATATATTTTAGAGGTTTTGTGGAGATCTAATGTTTAATGTATACCTCGTGCTTAATTAAAAGCTACAAGGCAGCACATTTTAGTTGTGTATTACAAAAACAAAAACAAAGACTGGGTCCAATTTCAAATACACACAGCTTAGAAGCTGTCATTCACACTTCAAGAAAAAGCTGAACAAATTAAGTGATGAAGTTTCTTAGGTTCCTCAAAGAACTAGAGTCACAAAACAAATCATCACTTCAGAAGCTTTAGAGACAGGCCAGTACAGAGAATTGCTGTTGAGGTTAGATCAACACAAGGAAAAGATGATAGAACAATACAATAACAGTAATGAAGATGATAAATTTGATTAATTGTTAGAGGAAAGATAAAGTTTGGCAGCATGAAGCAATCCTGGAGGATGCAGCATGCTTTTCTTACTTTTTGCATCCAGAGTTTCCACGAAAATCCCAGGGTGAATAGGCAGGGAAAAGTTGTGCTCTGTAACAGGGAAAGAAACAGTGAACATTTCAGAGGGTATCCATTGTCCTCAGAATAAGGAGATGGGAAAACCCAGTTCAGTATGGGAAAACCCAGCACCATTATCTGACCTCAAAGAAGGACTTGTAGTCTTTTTTAAGTAAGGCATTTATTTATTTATTGACACGTTCTCTGCCAAGATTTTACATTAGGTTAAAATTCAATTCAGAAGGGCTTGTAGTCTTCCTGTGTCACCAAAGAAGCAAAAAGGAGAGAAACACTTGGGAATCTTACAGCCTCAGGACACAGGTCAGCCAGTGACTGTCTCCTCTCCCTCTTCCTCCTCTTCTATTTTCCCCCATTCCAGTTCTTTCCTTTTCAGCAGTTTCTTTCCCTTTCACTGTCTCTATTGTGTCTTTTGGATCTTATTCATTGTTTCAGTTTCTTACACTTAATCACAAGATCACAGACTCTCGTTATTTTGGCCCTTGCTATAATATCAAATAATTTCTAGTAAAATTAGATGACAGTAAAACACTTAAAGGAATCAGACTGTGCTTAAGGAAGTTTTTCAATAAATGCAGTGACATCACTGAGAATAAATAAAAAGTACTGTCGTGCCTACAACTTTTCGTGCAAACACTGAGCAGACCAACTGATAATCAGATCATTAAACCATACGTGGAAGCCTCACTTATTTCAGTTCTTATAAAATACAATATAGCTACTAGTCAGCAAAAATATAGAGGACATGAAAAGCCAAAAATAAAAAAGTATAATGGGCAAAGCTAGCAACAAAATAGCACTCATGTCAGAATTTTATTTTTAATTTATAGTCAGAGAAGTAGTACTTGTGATTAACACATTATGGGATTTATTGGGAAGATTTAAAATACAACATGCAAGGAGTTCTACATGATACTTTAAGGAAAAACACAAAGAAAGTGTTCTGACTCAAAAGGGGAAGAGGCTGTGATGGGGCACTAATAAACTGAACAATTTGGAGACAGATTCAGTAAACCTTAAGGTGTAGCCAACAGAAATATCTTGAAGCACGAAAAATATAATAGAATAACCAAAAGCAATCACAAACGGTGTAACATGGGCATAAGACAAAAATCAAAAGGCAAAAAAAATAAAGTAAATATTTGAAGACCTACTTTCATGTTTCTAATTGTTTTCTTTGGGTGATGGATTTTTGGAGTTGTGATCCTTTAGATCTCTTTCTAGAATGTCTTTTAGTACTCTGTGTAGGGTTGGCTTGGTCAGCATAGATTTCTTTAGTCGCGATTTGTCATTGGATAATTTTACTTCCCCAGTTTTCAAAGATAATTTTGCATGTGATATCAGCCTGGGTTGGAAATTATTTTCTTGTAAGACTTCGAAGAGTTCACTCTGTGCTCTCCCACTTGATGGTTTGCACTGAGAAATCTGCTGTTATTCTGATGGTTTTCCTTTAAATGTGATCTGCTTCTTTTCTCTTATAGTTTTCAGTGTGACATTCTTGTGCAAATGTTAATGTTTAATTACTGTCCAATCTTGCAAGCCAATGTGTGTTAATCTTAGCAACAAGATTTGATGATAATAATATAAAACCATTGTCAATTTGTTATTGTTTTGAAAACATGTACCTTAACAGGTCTTAAAACTGTTTCATTGATATTTGTACTTCAATAAAATAAAAAATAAATAAATAAATAAAAATAACAAAAATAAAACATGTACCATATATATTGTTGTATGTACTCTGTATCTTTGTTTTTGTTATTTGTTTTTCCTTTTGTTTTTGTTTTGTTTAAAAAAAGTTAGTATCATGTGACTCAAGGTTGCCTAGCAACTAATAGTTGACCTTCACCAGACAGGATGTTCGTCTCAGGACTGAGGCAGCTTGCTTGCTTTAGGCACTGAGGCCTAGTCCCACCTACTCACATTTGACCAGTTTTCTAGCTTCTGTGGCTCCCACACATCCAACTTTATTGTTTTGTTTTGTCAGAGATAGGTGTTCCATTGTAGTTAGAGATACTGCAATTGGAGAAGTCTTCAAAAGACCCCTCCACACTTGAAGGACCATTTTGTTCTGGAAAAAAAGAAGAAAAAAATATGCATACACAAGATAATTAGGATAAATATACAGCTACTGTTTCTTAGTTTGTTGAAAGAAAGGTTTGTACTAATATTGTTTAGACAAAATATGTCTGCATCTTGTCCTCTGACTACTATGAAAACAACAATATGCAATGTATTAATTATTGTAACTTCCCTACTAACTAACCTGTTTTGAAATTTTTCATTGGTATTTTATCTTTTTTCTTATAAAATGAGTTAAAAATAAAACTTAAAAATAAAAAGGAATGAAATAAAATTTAAAACAATAACTAACTAAATAAATATTTGAAGAAATGTTTTAGTTTTCTTTTCTGAAATAGACATTCCAAACCAAAAACCTGTGAACTACTAAACCAACTATGAAAATTGCCAAAAATTGATGAGGAACATAGCATTTAAACTACAGAGAAAACAGACAATAAGAAAAATATAGTAGTAGCTGTAGAAAATGCATGCATATACATAAACAGAGATAAAATTTATGTCACATTTCTTGTTAGAAGCAGTACAAGCAGAGGGCTGGAGAGATAGCTCAGAAGACTAAAGCACCTGCTCAGACAGCTTCGGCAATACAGGGACCCCAGTTTGATCCTTGTCACCACGTGCTGGGCCAGCCCCACCCCCAGAATGGGCTGAGTTGGCCACAGAGTCAGGCACAGTGTGGTGCAAGCCTGTTATCCTAGCAATGGTGAAGCTGAAAAACAGGAGGATCACTGAGTCCGAGTTGCATAGTGAGACCCTGTAAAACCTAATACTTTAAAATGAAAGAAAAAATAAAACAGTACAAACAAGAAGTAAACATTTAAAATATGGAAAGAAAAGAAAACTCTTAGAGTTCTACATTTAATAATAGTATCTTGAAAAAGTGACAGACTAAATTTTGTCAGACAAACAAAAATAAGGAATTCCCTGCTAGGAAATCTCTTCTGAAAGATATAAAAAAAATTTTCAGGGAAAAGTGCCAAGATCAGAAAATTAGACATATATAGAAAATGAAGAATGCCATAGAAGATATAAATGAAGGGAAATATTTATGTTTCTTATTCTTTTTTGATTTAACACTGAAGCATACAAACCTGTAGTAATAACAATTCACCAGATGCTTTATAATTCAGATAAGTCAAATGAATATAAGCAGTGTTCTATAGAGAGTAGGCAATAATTGATTAAGCTTTGTAATATGTACCTTTATGTTCTATTAAATGTTTTATTACTACTTGGAGGTTTTCTTAAGTTGTACATATATATTACAAATGCCATAGAACACACTAATATAAAAATACCATGCTCGATACATTATAAGAACTAAAGCATGCAGGGAATAAATACATAAAATGCTAGTCCTGTAGCATATAAAAATCCAAGCATAATCTTTTTGCATTATAGTCAAAAAGGAGATAGATGCTTTGCAAAATGAAAGGGACCAAGAGAGGGAAAGAGGGCAGAGAAGGGAAGGTTGAAAATCACAAAGAAGATGTGTTAGGTACAAACAGTAACTCCCCACAAAGGGCATAGTCATTATGCACTGAAAAAAATGTATAAATAAAATAAACATTCTTAAAATAATCACCTTAATGTGAAACATATTAAAGCATCAGTTAAAAGAGTCAGAATATACACAAAACAAGATTTTCTTATGTGTCATCTTTAATAAACTCACTTTCTAAAGATATAAGTAAGTGAAAACTTAAAGGATGGGACCCAGGCAGCTACTCTGGATATTCAGACAGGAAGATGCAATTCCAAGGGCAACCTGGGCAGTAGAAAAAGACCGTGTCTAAAATAAAATAAAACAAGATCTTTTAAATTCAACAATAAAAATATAAAAGAAAAAATCTAAAGAGATGGGCAATGTATATCAATGCTACAACTGACTCAAAGTGGAGGGCCCTATATTAATCAGACACATATAACCTCAGAACAAAGAAAACTAGCAGGAATAAGGGACACAACATAATTCTCATGGGATTAATTCTACCAACAGAGAATAAAGATTTTGAATGTGTATACATGTAACGGAAGTCTATTACAAAATGTGAGGGGAAAATAAAACTCCTGATTGAGTTGGAGATTTCATCTCCTGTTTTTCAGCTGCTGACAGTTCTAGGAAGCAGGAAGTCAATAAAGACCATTGGCTGGACTGAACCATCAGTCAACCTGATTAAATTGATATTTAGAAAAATACCAGATCCAGCAAATGCATAGTATATACAGTCTGCTCAAGTTTGCACAGCACATTTAGCAAAACTGATTCTTTGTGTCATAACACAAACCTGATAAAATTTAAAAGAAATCTTGCAAGATATGAACTGTAATCATTATCCAATTGGAATTGAAAAAACACAAAGAAGCAAGGGATGTCCACAAGAATTAGAAAAATGAAGTGATATATTTCTAAAGTTTTTGTTTAAAAGTTTTCAACAGAAGACATACATTCATGTTTATGTTTAACCAAATAAAGCTGTAATTTGAAATTTGTAGGATCCAGTGAAAACTGATTATAAACCTTCTCATGGCATCTGAGGTATATATTAGCAAAATCTAAAGTAAGAAATCTAAACTTTAAAAAACTATACAAAAATAACTTGAAACTAATGTCAATAGAATAAATAGCATAAATCAGGCAAACTGAAAATAGACAATTATTAGCAAAAGCACATCATGTCAAAAGCAGCGTCTTTTTGCTTCCACTTGCTGCGCTGGCCCCGCCTTCGGGTGCGCTGAGCCGGTGACTGGAGTCCGGGCATGGTAGCACGCACCTGTAATCCCAGCACTAGGGAGGCAGAAAGCAGGAGGATCACTATGGATGTGGGCTGCATAGTGAGACCCTGTGTACAAAAAAAAAAAAAAAAAAAAAAAAAAAAAAGAAAAAGAAAAAGAAAAAGTAAAAAGGCAGCGTCTTTCTAAAAAAATATTTATTTATTCGGTACAGGTACTCATGATGCAGCTTGGACTCATAGTGTTCCTGCCATCTCAGTTTCCCCAGCCCTGGGATTAGAGGCATGTACTGCCATCCCTGGATTGGGGGCCAGCATGGCCCATCTGGGGCTTTGGGGTCCGCATACCAAGCAATACCGGGAATTGAATCAGCATCCTTTCACTTCCCAGGCAGGCACTCTGAGACTGCTGAGCTATCTCCACAGCCCAAATCAGGCTCTTTACAAAGTACAACAAAAGAAGGACCCAAGTGAGATTCTGCTTGTGTCACTGACCTGGAACTGTGCCAACTGTCAGGAGGAAAATCTGAGATCAGCTACCATTCCCTCCACTGATGGGACTCAGGAACCAGAGGACCTGTGGGCTTCCAGTGATACAGTAGGATGGACCCCAGCTAGGGCTCGCAGCAGAGAGAGGTGGGACTAGTGGCACAGAAAAGTCAGAAGCGACTGCGACAGTGTGAACCAGCAGGTGTTAAGTCAGGTGAACCAGCCTTGTGCTGGAGCCAAAGACCCAGTGTCTTTCTTTGTTTTTCTCTTTTGTTTCTTTTCTTTATTCTTTTGTAAATGCCTGGGGAAAACTAATCCCATCCCCCAAATCTGCAGACAAAGATCAGATTCAAGCCCACCACAATTCTCCCTGCAATCTTGCTGGAGTATACGTTTTGGGAACAGACTTAGATCTACCACAGAACTAGAGACACTAGAGGAATCTCACTACCTTTATTTTTTCCTGACTGATGGGTTTTTCTCTTGAGAGTCAGCTGGGTTACTGTGTTCATTTTGTTTTGTTTGTTTTTGTCATTGTTTTTATTTTGCCCTTTCTTTTGTCTTTTTTCTCTCTATTCTCTTTTGTCCTGTTTTGTTTTCCTTCCTATGTTTGTTGTATTTTTCCATATGTGTGGTTATATTTGTTGCCTGCTTTTTTACTTCTCTCCATGTTTTCTTTTACTTCTTGTCTATATTTATTTATTTGCTATTTGTATTGTGTTGTATTTTTGGAAGGGGTCCACAGGGTCTCTCTTCATAGATTGGATTGGTAGTGATTCTCCTGTTTACAGCCTCTCAAGTGCTGGAATCACAGGCGTGATCCACTATGCCCAGTTTCAATCACTCAGCATGACCCGGGGGCGGAGCCAGCATGGCAGGCCCAGGGATCAAACTTCCGGCCCTCGTGTTTGCCTAAACTGGTGCTTTAATCTGCTGGGTTCTTTGGCTGGCCGTATTGTCTGCATTTTCATCTTTGTATTATTATATTATTCTCTGCATTATTCTTTTTGTATCCTCATCTTCCTCACTCTCATGAACTACCCTGATTAATTTTATGAGTCTTTTATGTGAATAAGCATTTTCCTTTAGCTTTATGGTTCACTATAATACTACTAGGCTTTATCTTTAAGTCCCTGCCTCCAGCATCCTACAATTACTCAAAATTTGAATGATTACCCTATACATAGTGCTATTATATATAACCTCATCCTCCTCTCCATCCTACACCCTATGCCTTTTAAGTTCCCCTATAACAGGTAAATCATTCTATTAAGTATAAAAACATTGCACACAACTTCCTGGTATAAATTGGATTATATTATATAACCATAGAACTTGCTCCTACAATTAAAGAAACCAGGCTAATAGTTACCACAGTCTGTTAGTAGCCGTGGTGTGCTTGAGTCTATAGTTTTTGCTAACTCTAATACCTTACCCAGGATATCATATCTATTGTAATCAATTTTTCTCCCCTGTATAACACCACTGTGACTACAAGTGGGCATAACCATCTACATAGTCTAGTATCAAAAGAATAGGCCTTGAGTCAAATTGATACAAAGTAGGTTGAGAAAGGAGGTTGGTGGGGAAAGACAGAAAACCATCTATACCTAGTAATCAACCTACAAACCAGACATTTCCTATGGAAATACAGACACCAAGGCTAAGACAGTTCAACACAAGAAATTATAGGCATCAACACAGGAAAAAAAAAATAAAAGTAAAAAAATGATGAGGAAGAAACAAAATGCAACCTCAAATACCCAACCCATCTGGGATATGCCCAGAGCACAAAGAGTAGAAGAATCCAGAAAGCAACCACTGGAAGCCTTTGAAATAACAATGGCAGAAGTGAAAAAACAAATTAAGGAGACAAGAAGGGAAACACTTAAGGTACAAAAAGAAATGGCAATTAAATTGAAAGACATTCACACAGACACATTTTTAAAAATTGCAGAGCTTAAGAAAATGATGGAAACCATAAATGCCCAATACAGACAGGAAATGGAGTCAATGAAACTGATTCAAACAAAAACCCAGGAGAATAGAAACTCCATTTAAGATATACACAATAGTGCTGAAAAGATAGCTCAGCTGTCTAAGTGCCTGTCCACCAAGCCCAAGGACCTGGGTTTGATCCTATAATGCATGTCAGCCACTGAAACTGGGCTTGGTGGCACAAACCTGTAATCCCAGGGCTCAAGAAACTGAGACAAGAGCATCACTATTAGTCTGAGATGCATAGCAATGCACTGAATGAATGAATGAATGAATGAATGAATGAATGAATAAATAAATAATTCAAAAAAGAAGAAGAAAATATATGCAATAGATTGAATGAAGGCCAGTTTAGATTATCAGACCTAGAAGGCAGAAATGTGACAAGAGAACAGAAAAGAAAGATAATTTATAAATAGCAAGAAATCATAAAAACATTAATCCAACAATTAGAAGATGAAGCAACGAAGACCATCATAAGAGGACTTAGAGTCAGTGAGAAAGCTGGAAACTCTAAAAGCCATTAAAATCACCTTCAGAGAAATAATAACAGAAAACTTCCAAACATGAATAAACAACTTGACATGCAAAAGTATGTCACAGAACTCCAAATAGCCATGACCAAAATAAATCCACATTAAGGCATATAATAATGAAGATTTCAGCAGAAAAACAAAATATTAAAAGCAGCTACAGCAAAGGAACAGCTCATCAAAATCACAGCAGATGTCTCAACACAAATCTTCAAATCAAGGACAGTATAGATATATGAAAAATCATAAAAAAATTCTTCCAACTATGTTGAGGAACACCACAAAGCTATCTTTCCAAATCCATGGAGAAATAACATACTTCTATGACAAAGAATAACTGAAGAAATTCATAGCCACCAAACCAGCTGTACTAAATGCTCTAAAGGGTCCACTAAAAAGACATCATGAAGGCCACAAACACGTGACAACCAGGAGAAAGAAACTGCTAAGGTAGGGCAAGCAATTAAGCATAGGGGAAATATAGAGGGCCAACAACAGGAAAATAATGTGAAAAGATAAGCCAATATATGTCAGTTACACCAATCACTGTAACTGATCTCAACCCACCAAAAAAAAAAAAAAAAAGAAGTAGATTGACTGACAGAGCTGACCAAAAACAAGATCTAACAATAGACCACATTCAAGAAACACAACTAACTCCAAAATAATTTCATAGACTAGAAATCAAAATATGGAAAACAATTATCCAAACCATGGGAACCCAGATAAAAGCAGAGGGTGCTTGTCTATTAGCAGACAATATAAATTTCAAGCCAAAACTGATCAAAACAGACAAGGAAGTTCACTGCCTACAAGTTAAGGGATAACTTCAAAAAACGAGATAACAATTGTAAACTTATATGCAATAAAAACTGCTGCACATATCTACACAAAGCAATATTAACAGACATGAAAAACCAAATAGACACTAGCATGGTGTGTAGTGGGAAACAGAATGCCCCACTCTCACAGAGAGATCAACTAGACAAAAAATCAACTGAGAACTGTTTTTTTCATCTCAATTGAGTTAATTTCTGCTCTAATCTTTATGATTTCTTCCCGTCTTTGCGCTCTGGGTTTTGTTTGTTCTTCTTCTTCTAGTTGTCGGAGGTGCAACATTAAGGTGCTAATTTGTTCCCTTTCCGTTTCCCTAATGTGTGAGTTTATATCTATTATTTTCCCTCTAAGAACTGCTTTCATCGCATCCCATACATTCCGGTAAGTTGTACTTGAATTTTCATTGAATTGTAGATATTGCTGAATTTCTTGTTGAATTTCTTCTGTGACCCATTGATTGCTGAGTAGGGTGTTGTTTAGTTTCCATGAATTTAGTGGGTTTTTCTGGTTTCTTTTGTCATTTATTTCCAATTTCATTGCATTGTGGTCAGATAGTATGCATGGGATAATTTCTATTT
>PVKA01031641.1:0-26074 GCA_004027165.1 Ctenomys sociabilis | reverse complement strand
CCACTTTTGACAGGTGTAGACAAAGGAAGGGTTGTAGAAAGAAAAAATCATCCTGTGTGTGTATAGACAGTACAGTTGGGATAGATAACGCTGTGCTTCTACATAATTCTATGAGAGGCAAGATCTGCACTATTGGTGGTGGGACAGGATATTATGTCGGCTTTTAGTGCTATGGTCATCCACTAGGTAAATAATTATTTAATCTTTGATATAATTCAGCTATATAAAAACCTGTAAATATAATATCATGTATGCACCTTGTACAATACCAAAACATTATGAAAACAGTTTGCAATGTATTATTTCATCGACTCTGTATGGTTATGGTGTTTTGAAACTGTCTGATTGACATTTGTATTTCAATAAAATAAAAATAAATAAAAAAAGAATGTAATAGGATAACTTGAAATGATAAATTTCAAAGTCTATCCTCATTTTTCCCATTCCACCTAGCGTCATCAACATTTGGGATATATCACAATGGTTATATTTTATACCTTTTTCTCAACTTTGTTATATAATAATTTATATAATTTGCAGTTTATACCTACAAATTATTTACCAAGGAATGTCTTTAAGCCCGTTTTGTGGTATCATTTCCTATAGGCAATATTTTCTCAAACAAAATGTATTCTAATGGGAAAGGAAGGAAGTCAAAGAAAGGGAAAGGGGGAGAAGATGGAAGAATTGAAGAGAACATGAAAACGATGCACTTCTAAAATAGAAAAGAGGAACTGGGGAGATAGCTCTGTGGCTTAAGTGCCTGCCTGGCAAACACAAGGTCCTGAGTTTGATCCCCAGCACCAAAATAAATAAATAAATAAATAAATAAATAAATAAATAAATAAATAAATAAATAAATAAGAAGCTAAATTTTTGATTATCATTTACTTTAGTTTTAACATACACTTAATCTTTCTGAATCAAAGAAGTATTACCTGACATTAAATATCTGGATTCAGTTCTAATGAAATATTCTGCACTGCAGTACTTTGTAGATGTTAAATTATGTTAAATTTTCAAACACAACTTGCAAGTAGTGAAATTCTTGAAAATACCATCTAGAATTGTAAATCCTTTTTACTGCCAGCTCCTTTTAGAACAAATATATGTGATCTTGAAATACTAGAATATACATAATCTCTGAAAGAAATTACAGAGATTTAAAGACATGACTTAGTAGTTACAATCATCATTTCATGTACTGGACATTCAAAACTTGAAATCTAAATTGTGTATCTTTCTCCAATTTTCTTTTCTTTTCTTTTCTTTTTTTTTTTTTTTTTTTTTTTTTTTTTTTTTTTTTTTTTTGTTTTTGTTTTTGTTTTACTCAGAATATCTCAATTCGCAATGATGACAACTTTGTCCTTTCCAAAATTTAGGACAAATTTTTCCCTTTTTTATTCTTATTTATAGTACATAATCATTACATACTTATGTGTAGAGGACTTGCACATAACTCATCTTAACTTCTTTTGTTTATGCATTTGGTACAGGGTTTCACTAAGCAGCTCAGAGTGTTAGTGACCCTCCTGTTCTCAGCATCTCCAGCACTGGAATTAGAGGCGTGCACCACCATGCCCAGACTCAGTAGTGCACACCTGTAATTCAGTGCAACCAGAGGCGCAGCTCACAAGGCATGTGGTGCAGGACATCAAACTCCTGTCCTTGTGCTTCAGTAAGCAGGGGCTTAGTCTGCCACGCTATCTTGCTGGTCCCCTTCACATTTTAGAAGAAACTATATCCTTACTTATTATTTATAATGTATTTTGTCTTTATTAATTTGGAGGAG
The DNA here is from genome assembly GCA_004027165.1 of Ctenomys sociabilis. Lineage (NCBI taxonomy): Eukaryota > Metazoa > Chordata > Mammalia > Rodentia > Ctenomyidae > Ctenomys > Ctenomys sociabilis. Next base: position 24,282 of record PVKA01031641.1, on the reverse strand, counting down.
CTTTTAATATAAGAGAAATTATTGATATTTAAGCTTGTGTGTTTGATTTATTTCACTTAACATTATGGTCTTAAGATGCATGCATTTCCCTATAAATATGGTACTATTTTAAGTGCTCTCTTTTCTGATAATTAATTTACGCACATGATTGGAGCCCTCATGACCAAATAAGCTTCTAAGGGTACTACCACCTCTTGATTCCATATAACTAACAATCAATTTATTTGTATATCTATTTTTGTGCCTGGCTCAGCCCACTCCCTGGGGGCACTGATGGCATGTGGTGGTGGGGATTGAACCGCAGTCTCTGCACTTGCCTAAGCTTGAGTAAGCAGGTGCGTTAAACTGCTGAGCTATCTTGCTGCCCCATAGCAATCACATTTCAACATGAGATTTTTCTGAAGATGTGTCATATCCAGTTGTACTAGCTAGTTTTCTATTTTATTTTTTTCTTCCTAAGCTATTTTTAAATTTTTGAGCATATTAGTGTTTTTTATTAAAATTCTTCAGTGTGTGCCAGGGAGATGGCTCAGTACAGTAAAGTGCTTCCCTGTCAAGTGCAAGGGACTGAATTCAATACCCAGTTCTGAAAAAAAAAATTATTCAGTGTTTTTCCATCTCACTCAAAATAAAAAGCAAAGTTTTTCCAACGGACATAAAGGTTCTCCTCAACTTGACCTCATCAACACCCACATCCCTCTCCATTAGTCCTTGGCTGCTCTTGGCACAAGGCATGTTGCCTACGAAAAGCTGTATCCACCCACTGAGGGGACTCAAAAAGTCTAAGTAGCTCAAAAGTAATTTAAAATATTTAGTATTTTAAAATTATGAATTATTTAGTAAATATATGAAAAACAGATGAATATAATATCAGATATATTTCTGTCACATTGGAATAATTCTAATTTGAGAATCTGTATTTTTTTAATAAGAGGCCGAGAGCAGAACAGATGAAAATTTATTTTATTTTTTTATTTTTTGGCGGAACCTGAGATTGAACTCAGGCCCTTGTGCTTGCCAGGGAAGCGCTTACTCCACTGAGCCATCTCCCTGGCCCCTAGAATCTGTATTTTTAAATAATTACATAATACAAATTTTATCTAGTTGAGAGATTTCAGTATCAAAATATACTATTTATTAATAATAGGTTTGTTGCTATAAATATACTCAGCATAGCAGAAAATCATTTAATAAATATTATCCCCCTTCAGACTCTCAAACAAATAATTATCCTACCTTGATCAAAACTCACGGGCTCATGTGATTATGTTATAATTTAGTTTTGAAGTCTCTCTCTCATGAGAATGGCTATGAGCCAAGATAACCAGTGTGCAATATGTCCACAAAAACAAAAAGAACGGTGGATGCAGACATGGGTGCCCAGTGAAACACAACGAAAACAAAAGTGCATGAAATAATTCATTACTCACAGGTCCTAGAGAGATCAGGGCTGTGGACCAAAGCTTAGCATGACATCTGAAGGCACACAGTGTTCAGCCAGCAGGGAGCAAATGAACAGGAAGAAATTTGGGCTCTGCCTCTATTGAGGTGCAGAGACCTTATCTCTTAGGCTTTCCCACCAGGTGGTTGATTATCTCATTTAAATAAAACATGGGCACACTGATTTACATGGTGCTGGCATTAACCAATGAATGATGCATTAGGTTTGGCATAAGATACCTGGTAAGGTGAATGCTACATCATCACAATCAGATATGAAGGAAAAACTTCTATCCATAATTTTATTGAAAAACAAATAGCAATGAGACCGTTTCAAATCAAATTAATAAGACAGTTTCAGTAATTAATACATTGCATATTGTTTTCTTAGTGGTTATTTGCTGTACAAGATGCAGACATGATATCCTGTCCACAAATACTATTAGAACAGATTCCTCTATTCACTGAATTAAGAGAATGTGGCTGTATATCTATTTTAATTATTTTGATTCTGCAGATACAAAATGGTCATTCAACTGTGTCCCCTTTTTTTGTTAAGTCTTGTATTTAAATATTATAGGTGTGTGAATTCAGCAAAATATTCCAAAATAGTCCAGTAGTCCAAAATAGTAGTGGGTTTTCCATATTCTGGCAATGTCAGAAGTTGTTGACTTCAGTCTTTTACAATTCAGCATAATAATATGCTTTTACTTCTTTGTTTTATACTTTTCTGTTGGATGGTTAAGACCAAGATAAAGCAAGAACTACGTAACGAGAATTGCAGCTTTTGTATATAAGTAAGGTCAGTCAAAACTCCTCAGCATTTACCCTGAGACCCTGTACCACAGTTTGTATATCCTTTGTCTGTATCAGTCAGACATGTGAATGAGCATGGTCATTGTTTGACCAATTTGATCTCTGTGAAAGCTTGAGAGAGTTTTTCTCCATGTGACTCTCCTTAGGCTTGATCACTTTCCTCTGTGGCCCCATAATCTCCTTGATCAGAAAATTTAGGACACAACTGAGTTGCATGATGTTGCAGTACTTGTTCTCATATGTCCTGAGTCTTTTTTTTTTGTGGAACCAGGGATTGAACTGAGGCCCTTGCGCTTCCCTGGGAAGCACTTTTTCCACTGAACCATCTCCCTGGCCCCTTGCCCTGAGTCTTCATTGACCTTGAAAGGTTAGGGCCAAAACGTTGACTGTCCTTGTGGCCCTCCTTGTTCTCTAATTTTTGCTCTGCAAACATAGTTTGTTAACACTCCAGAAGAGAAGCTTATTGTTATTACCACACAACCTAGGCTGTTGAACTTAACTTCACTATCTGTCTGAATATTAAACATCTTAGGCTTAATGTGGAACAGGTTTGTTTTTTTTTTTTTATCAAGTACTGATATGTTAAACTTTAAGTCCCTACAAAATATAATGTAAAAAAATTTTTAAAGGTAAAATATATCTTAAAAATAGGAATAGACAATTATATATGTTTACACGTAAGTAGAGAAATCTAACCATATACATCACTGTAACACTCCATTTTCTGTCTCCTGCCTTTATTCATCACCCTCCCTCCAATTTAAAAAACTAATCTACCCAAGAAACAGCATGATAGCAATCAGCATGTCATGACAAGGGGCACGTATTTAGAAGACCAAAATGACAGGCACTCCAAACATGAACCTACTACTACAAATTGCCATCTTCAGTGCACTTGCTTAGTTCACAGGTATCATCATATATATAGGTAGTCAGGGTGAGAATCCTTCTAAATTTACTGCTAAATTCGAAAATCTTCTGAATATTTTCAGATCATTGCCTTACCCATCTTGTACATATAACTGTAGGGCTTTGCCTCTGTAGTATTTCTTAACTCTTCTTGCTCTCTCTTCATTGTCTAGACTTCAAGTTATTGCTTTCCTTTTAATTGTGTTATACCTTCCTATTTGTAATTCTTCTTTTGAATTCTTATACTAGGGAGACTATTTGATACTTTACACATGTGTGTCTGGTTTATTTCACTTATGAGTATATCTTCAAGTGGTATCCACTTAAATATGAAGGTTTTGAGTTTATCATTCTTTATAGCTGAGTAATGCTCCATTGTATAAAAATACCACATCTTCATCCATTTCTCATGTGACTGGCATCTTGGTTGTTTCCAAGATTTGGCTATCACAAATTGTGCTGCTACAAATATAGGTACACATATGATGTCACTATGATATGATGTTTTCAATTCCTCCTGCAAAATTCCCAGTAGGAAGATAGCTGGCTTGAACGGGAATTCCAGTCCTCCTTCTGTGAGGAGTCTCCACACTGATCTCCACATTGGTTATACCAGTCTACATTCCCACCAGCAGTGGAGAAAGGTTGCTTTTTCTATATAGCCTATCCAACATTTTTTATTGTCTCATTTGTTTATGATATCCATTCATTCTGGGGTGGGATGATATCTCAGTTTCATTTTAATTTGCATTTCATGGATGGCTAGTGATGTGGAACATTTTTTCGTGTATTTATTTGTTTCTTTAATTTTGTCCTCTGAGTGGTATGTGTTCATCTAGGATGCCCATTTCTGGATTGGGTCTTTAAATTTTGCGGCATTAATGTGTTTAGTTCTTTATAAATTCTAGAAAGCAGACCTTTGGCTGAATACTTATTGATCAAGATTATTTCCAAATATGTGGGTTGTCTTTTCACTTTGTTGGTAATTTCTTTTGACATGCAAAAACTTCTCAATTAAGAGGAAGTCCCAGTCGTTAATTTTCTCAAGTGTTACCCAGGCAATTTCACATTTGCTCATGAGCTCTGCCTACCCCCACATCTTCAAAGTTCCTCCTACTTTCTCTTCCAGGACATTGCTTCTGTTTTAATATTTAGATCTTTAATCCTTTTTGACTTTAGCTTAGTTCATGGTGATAGATCTGGGTCACATTTTAGTTTTTGGCATTAGAGAGCCAGTTTTTCCAGCACCATTTGTTAAAGAAGTTATCTTTCTTCCAGTGAGTATGATTGGCCGTGTTGTCAAAGATAAGGTGGCTGAGTGTGTTCGTAGAGGCTTCAGCGTCTTCTATTCTCTTACACTGAACCCAGGTCTATTTCGTTGCCAGTACCATGCTGATTTTATCACAGTAGCCTTGTAGTATAATTTCAAGTCAGGGATTGTAATGCTTTCTGCGTTGTCTTTGTTTCCCAGGATTGACTTTGCTATTCTAGGTCATTTCTGGTTGCAAATAAATTTCAGAAACAATATATGTTGGTGGTAGTTTGATAGGGAATGAATTAAATCTGTACAGCAACTTTGGGAGTATGGACATCTTCACGATGTTGGTTCTTCCTATCCAGGAATAGAGAAATCCTCTACGATCTATTTTTTAAGAGTATTGTAGTTTTCCTTTAAAAGTTCTTTGACTTCTTTAGTCAGATTAATTCCAATATATTTCATTTTCCTCGGTGTTAATGTAAAAGTTATTGTTTCTATAATTTCCCTCTTACTGTGTTTATTATCTGTGTAGAAGAATGCTATTGACTTTTGGGTATTGACTTTGTGTATTAATTCTAGTAGCTTCTTGGTGGAGGTTTTTGGATTTTCCATGTAAAGTGTCATTTTTGTCTACAAATAATGATAATTTAACTTGTTCTTTACCTATTCTTATTCCTTTTATTTCTCTCTCTTGTCTAATACTTCTAGCTAATGGTTCCAAACTATATTGAATAGGAGGGGTGATACAGGACATTCTGGTCTTTTACCAGATCTGAGAGTAAAAGATTTCAGTTTTTCCCCATTTAGAATTATGTTAGCTGCTGTGTTTTCATAAATGGATTTCATCAGACTGAAGTAGAGGCCATCTATTCCAATTTTCTGTAGGATTTTGAACAAGAATGAGTGTCGAACTTTGTCAAAACATTTTTCTGCATTAATTGAGATCATCACGTGATTTTTAGATTTCAATCTATTAATATAGCCTATTATTTCAAATATTGAACCATCCTTGCATCCTTGGAATGAATCCAACTTGTTCATGATGGATGATTTTCTTGATGATATGCTGTATTCTATTTGCTAGGATTTTATTGAGGATTTTTGCATCTATGTTCATGAGGGAGATTGGCCTGTAGTTCTCTTTTTTAGTTGTATCTTTCCTGGTTTTTGTATCAGTATAATACTTGGGTCCAGAAACGATTTTGTGAGGATTACTTCGTTTTCAATTTCCTTGAACAGTCTGAGGAAGATAGGGCATATATCTTCCGTAAAATTCTTGTAGAATTCAGCTGTGAATCCGTCAGGATTTTGCTTTGTTGGTATATTTTTTATTATACCTGGTATTTCATTGGCTGTTATTGGGCTATTGAGAGTAGTTATATCTTCTTGATTCTGTTTTGGTAACTTGTACCTTTCTAGGAATCTGTCCTTTTCATCTGTGTCTTCCATTCTGTAAGAGTAAAGATTCTTGAAGTAGCTATTGATAAACTTCTGAATTTCCACTGGGTCTGTGGTGATTACACCCTTTTCATTCCTTATTTCTTCTATTTGAATTGTTTCTTTCCTCTTTTGATGAGGTTAGCTAGGGACTTATCAATTTTATTTAATTTTTCAAAGAACCAGCTTCTTGATTCATTAATTCTTTGAATTGTTTTCTTCATCTCAATGGAGTTCATTTCTGCTCTAATTTTTATGATTTCTGTTCTTTGGGCTCTGGGTCTGGTTTGCTCTTCTTTTTCTAGATGTTGGATGTGCAGCATTAGGGTGTTTATTTGTTCCGTTCTGTTTTTCTAATGTGTGAGTTTACAGCTATAAATTTGCTTCTGAGAACTGCTTTCATCGCATCCCACAAATTCCAATAAATTGTGCTGGAAGTTTCATTAAGTTGTAGATATAGTTGAATTTCCTGTTGCATTTCATCTGTAATCCATTGATTGCCAAGTAGGGTGTTGTTTAGTTTCCATGTATTTAAGGGTTTTTTCTGGTTTCTTTTGTTGTTTATTTCCAATTTCATTGCACTGTGATCAGTTAATAGACATGGGATAATTTCTGTTTTCTTGCATATACTTAAGCATGACCTATCGACTAGAATGTTGTCTGTTTTGGAAAATGACCCGTGTGCAGCTGAAAAAAAAAATGTGTATCCAGCTGTGTTTGGATGGAACACTCTGTATTTGAACACTACGTCCATTTGTTTCAAGCTCCTATTCAGTTATGCTACTTTTTTGCTATTTTTTACTGTGGTTGACCTATCTTTTTGAGATAAAGGGGTGTTGAGGTCTCCTGTTAAGATTGTGGTATTGGATACGAGATGTTTCATGTCCATCAAGACTACTTTTATATAGTTTAGTGATCCCGTATTTGGTGAATACATATGTATGAGTGTTACTTATTACTCTTGAATTTTTACCCTAAACAGGATATAGTGGCCTTCTTTATTTCACTGGATCATTCTTGGTTTGAAGTTGAGACTGAGAACAGGATTGCTACCTCTGCTCTTTTTCTGATGTGCTGGGGCATGTATTATTGTTTTCCAATCTTTACTTTCATCCTATGAATTTCTTTATGAGATAAGTGTGTTACTTGTGTACAGCATATTGTCAGATTTTGTTTCCTAATCCACTGTACCAGTCTATTTCTCTTAATTGATGAATGGGGTCCATTTACATTGATTGTTATAATTCAGATGTATTGCCTTATGATTGACATGTTATTTACTTTCTGTTGTTCACTCCTTTTTCCCCTGTGTTTAATTGTTTGCCCTTTTTAGTTGGTTGCTTCTGTTCTCATTCATGGATTTCTGGTCATTTTGGTCCCTCTCTAGAACTTCTTTCAGTAGCCTATGTAGCAATGGCTTTGCCATCATGAAATTCTTTAGTCCTTCTTTGTCATAGAAGTATTTCACTTCTCTGTCAAACTTGAAAGAGAATTTTGCAGGGTATAGTAATCTGGGCTGGAATTTGTTTTCAGAGGACTCTACTCCATGCTCTCCTTGATTTGTGAAGAGAAGTTGTCCATAATTCTGATGGGCTTTCCTTTGAATGTAATCTGCTTCTTTTCTCTAACAGTTTTCAGAAATATTATTCTTGTGTTGGATTTCTGGGATCTTGCCTATTATATGTCTTGGTGTGTTTTTAATTGGGTTGAGGTTACTTGGTGTTCTGCATGCTTCACTTACCTGGATGTCAGATTATTTCCTCATTTTTGGGAATATTTTTGCTATTACTTCTGCCCATATTTTTTAATGCCGTGTGTATTGACTCCTTCTTTTTCACTGATACCTAGTAGTGTCACATTGCTCATCTTTGCATTGTCTTGCAAGTGACGAATTTTCTTCTTGCATCCTAGTTATTTTTAAGAAATCTTTTCTTACCATTTCACTAACTGCACCAGCATCTTCAAAATTTGAAACTGCCTTCACTTTCACTCAAACGGTTTTGCAAGCTTATGATTGAGATTTTAAGTTCCTCTGTATCCCTTTGACTCTGCTTTATGCGATCTTTTTCTTTCCTGTATTGCTCACTCAAGGAATTCGTCATTTTTCTTATCTCTTTTATTTTTTTAACAATGTCATCTTTAGAAGCAGTTATTAATTCTTTTACTGCAGAGTATTTTTCACATTGGATTTCCTCCATATGTTTTTATATATGATTCTTTACTTCAGATGCTATGAATTTAGAGTTTTATTTTTTATTTCAGAAATTAATTCTGCTCTGAGTTTTTTTATAACTTTCTGCTGTTGCTTATTCACTTCCAACACTATTAATTCATATATTTCAGCTCAGCTCATGTCCTGTCTACTCCTTCTGGTTGGACATTGGCTTTCCTCCATATGTTTCTGCATTTCATTCTTTAGTTCAGATGCTACTAATTCAGAAATTTCTTTTTTTTTTTTTAATTTCCAATCTGAGTTCCTCTATACTTTTCTGTAGTTGTTTCTTTATTTCAGACCCTACTGACTCATTGATTTTAGCTGTGTGATTCCCAATTTGTTCTATGCTAGTGTCCTCTGCAATTGTTATGGCTGGGCTTGGGTTCTGAGATTGTATTTTGCTTCTTCTCATTTTCATTTTGTATAGCACTGTCTTCTGATCTTTGTTGTAGAGCTTTGGTGTCATTATATAACGTTAGGTCCTACTAAAATTCAGGTGTAGACCTGAGAGTGTGATTTTATCCATCTGTGCTTGGGTCTGGCTGCTGTGCTCAGTTCCTTCCTGCAGCAGCCCTTGGGAGTGGTCCTTCTGTGACCTTCTGGCAAAATGTTCTATTCTTGGACTAGCTGGGTTCTGTCCCCTACTCTTTCTGCAAGGACCACAGATGCAGAGTTCCACCCTAGGCCTGTGTGCCAGGCCTGAGCTGCATCTGAAGGACTCAAGGGGGCTAGCGGAGGGTGCAAGTTCTCTCACACACTCCCCGGGCCTGGGCTAGTGCTGGATCTGGGGGTACTGAGACCTGGCAGAAGTTTTCACTCACGCGGAGGGCGTGGAGGCCTGAGTGGTAGGGGCGGTCCCAAGGATGCAGAAGGCAGTCTCACTCATGCGGTGTGCCTGGATTTGGACTGGACAGGTCCTGCTGCTGCAGGGTAGCTGGAACCTCCCTCACAAACTCCCTGGGCCTGGGCTAGGGCTGAGAAAAAAAGTTTATAAGGAAAAATGTGACAGAGTATAACTTAGATACAAATAACTTAGGAAAAAAAGAGATGCCACTATGGCAGCTATACTGAACAAATTTATGACAAATTATGGCAGACTGCAATGTACTCTGACAATGTCCAAATATTACCAAGCAACAACAGCCCAATCACCAGAAGAGACAGTCTTGTGCCATATTGCCAAGATTTCTACATTTATTCTATTATGATAGAAATTCTCAATTCTATAAAAAAATGAAAATGTATTGAAAATTTAGCCACATAAGTTATTTTTCTGTATACTTTCATTATCTTGTTCTTCTTACCCCAAAATACCCCTTTTTAAATCCTTTGCCCACTATCTCATTATAATCCACACTTGAAAACCCAAATACCTCTTTCTCCACAAGGCTTCCATCAATTCTTTTCATGCTTTTCTGAGATCTTCCATTCCTACTTTGTAGTCATATCCACATTCATGGAAGTGCTTCACATATACTAGCCCGTAGACAATTTATATTACAAATATAATTTTATCCAGGATTAAAAAATTAAGTTAAAACACCTACTTGACTTTACTGCTTTCAAATATCTAACAGATACTAATCTTCAGTACTAGCCAGCAAAAATGTAAATGCTCATGAATTCTAAAAATACCTGAAATCTTGCTGCTTTCTGAATTATTAGAATGCAGTAAAAGTAACAATAGTACTGAATATATCAGTAGTACTTGTAGTGGTAGATTTTTTTCCAGATATTTCAATAGTAATTTTTGTGATCTTTATTGAGATTTGTGATCTATAAGGAAAAAAATAAAAGATGAAAAACAATGAATGTTCCTAGAACACAACATGACATTCTAATCTGCAAGCAAACTAGTAGTGAGATACAGGATTTTATACAAAAATTGCAAATTTAACTACTCATTTAGCATCTTAAATTGATCATTGCTTGAAAAAAACATTCATAATGTATGATTATGTACAATACTTAGGCACAAACATGCATTTCATACACATACATAAATTTAGAAATGCATACAGGTAGAGAATTTGAAATAATGGTACACCATTAAGAGCCTAAAAGCTCCTAAATTCACTCTTGCAAAAAAATTAAAATAAAAAAAACAAAATGAAAACTAAACTCACACTTGCTATAACAGTGACAAGCAAAACCATGACAAGTTCTTCCTTTCACATTGCTATTACAGTTCCCAGAAATCTTCACCATAATTTAAAATTAGCATCAAAATTTCTTGCTCTCCGTTTACGTGCTATTAGCAGATGTCATTCAAATCAGTGAAGTCTCTGGATGTAGAGATACATTTTTATTTTCTCACATTTTCAACTGTTTCTTATCAAGATTCAGTGTTAGAAGAACATAAATGGTATAAAAGACAATCCAGGAAGTTATTTGTGCCTGAACACTGTATCACCTAAGTATATTACTTACATTTCTAATATGTATCATTCAGTGCAGAAGATAACAGAAAACAATTCTACATGCCCCAGCACCTAAGAAAAAAGCAGAAGTAGCAATTCTGTTCTCAGACAGTCTCAACTTCAAACCAAGAAGGATCAAATGAGACAAACAAAGAAACCATATATTGGTCAGGGGAAAAATTCAAGAGCAAGCGTTAACACTCATAAATATCCATGCACCAAACACGGGAGCACCCAACTGTGTAAGACAAATCTTTTTTTTTTTTTAATTTTTATTTTTTAAAGAGAGTACAAAATAGTATTAAAACTGAAAAATTACAAATACAGAATTTCACTGAACAAAATAATATGAATTTCACAGTATTTGTTGTATTGCGTGGTATTGTCTTTACATTAATTGTTCATATTGGCAGATATATGCATGCAAAATTGGAAGAAGAATTATATAAGAAATTAAGAGAAAAAGGTCAAAGAATTCAGAAAAGGAAATAAAATAAATTAAACATTAAGTTCTCCTTTCCATAGACCAGCAGAAATCTACAGTACAGTTGTTCAAGCCATCCTGCTTACATATATAGGTATATCTCTTTCCTCCACTCCCTCACCTGTCCTTCTCATCAACTCAGTAATTCCTTCTTTTTCTAACAGATTCATTCCTTTTTGCCAGAATGTATTTTACCTCTCAAATATTTTTCTGTTTCAGGTTTTCACACTAAGAAGACAATACAATGTTTACACATGCAGGTCTGATTTATTGCACTTCAGATTGTGGTCTCTAGTTGCATCCATTTACTGCTAAATGCCTCAAATTGATCCTTTTTTATAACTGAATAATGCTCCATTGTTTAAAAATACCACATATTCTTTTTTTAATTTTTTTAATTTATTTTTTATTTTATTGAAGTACAACTATCAATCAGACAGTTTTAAGACACCTTAACAAGATAGATTTGGTAAATTAATACATTGCAAATTGTTTTCATGTTTTGGTATCATACAAAGTGCATACATGATATTATACTTACAGACATTATTATAGAAGATGTCTCTTATCAGTAAATTAAGAGGGTAGCTGTTTACTTATCTTATTTTTTATACCTGCATTATATCAAAAATTCAATAATTATTTTCCTAGTGGATGACCATAGTACTAGAAGCCGACATAATATCCTGTCCAACCACCATTAATGCAAATCTTGCCTCTCATCGGATTATGTAGAAGCACAGCGTTATTTATCCCAACTGTACTGTCTATACACACGCATCATGGTTTTTTCTTTCTGGTCAAGCATTGGCCATGACTCATCCACATGGATGACACAGACAAAAGATCTACAGAATAATATACAGGATTACAAGATTAAACCCTGAGGGGACCTCACTGACCACATAAGAAACATAAAGTACATGTGTTGGTATATAAGTCTTGCTCTATCTAGGTCTTAACCATCCAGCAGAAAAGTATAAAAATGAAGTATACATCGCGGGGCCATAATAGTAAGTTGAGCTGTAAATGACTATGGTCGACAACTTCTTTGAATAACTCACTATTGTTGTGGAATGCTGGGCTATGTTGGATTGTGTTGTCGAGTTCAAGCACATAAGTTAGTTGAATGACAATGGAGTGCTCACCTTTGACAGGTGTAGACAAAGGAAGAGGTATAGAAAGAAAAAGACAACTCTTAATGGACATGAAAAACCTAGTATCCAAGACCACAATCTTAACAGGAGACCTTAACATCCTCTTTTTGAGACCTTATCTCAAAAAGATAGATCAACCAAACAAAAAATTAGCAAGGAAGTAGCAGAACTGAACCAGAGCTTGGAAAAAATGGACCTGGTGGATACATACAGAGTGTTCCACCCAACCGCAGATCAATACATATTTTTTTCAGCTGCACAAGAGGGAATTTTCCAAAATAGACCACATACTAGTCCAGAGGTCATGCGTAAGTATATGTCAGAAAACAAAATTATCCCATGCATATTATCTGACCACAGTGCAATGAAACTGGAACTAAATGACAAAAGAAACCATAAAAACTCACTAAATTGATGGAAACTAAACAATACCCTACTCAGCAATCAATGGGTCACAGAAGAAATTAAACAAGAAATTCAACAGTATCTACGATTCAATCAAAATTCAAGCGCAACTTACCAGAATTTATGGGATGCAATGAAAGCAGTTTCAGAGGGAAAATCATAGCTATGAAGGCACACATTAGGAAAACAAATGGGAACAAATAAATACCCTAATGTTGCATCTCCAACATTTAGAAAAAGAAGAGCAAATAAAACCCAGAGTGCAAAGACAGGAAGAATCATAAAGATTAGATCAGAAATTAATTCAATTGAGATGAAGAAAACGGTTCAAAAAATCCACAAATCAAAAAGTTGATGTTTTGAAAGACCAAATACAGTTGATAAGACTCTAGCCAACCTCATCAAAAAGAGGAAAGAAATAACTCAAGTACATGCAATAAGGAATGAAAAGGGTGAAATCACCACAGACCCAGTGGAAATTCAGAAAATTATCGATAGTTATTTCAAGAATTTTTGCACTCACAGAATAGAAGACACAGAAGAAATGGACAGATTCCTCAAAAGGTGCAAATTACCAAAACTGAACCAAGAAGATATAACAACTCTCAATAAGCCAATAACATCCATCAAAATATGAAAAGTAATAAAAAGCCTACTGACAAAGAAAAGTCCAGGTCCTGATGGATTCACAGCTGAATTCTACAAGAAATTTATAGAAGATATAATCCCTACATTTCTCCAACTCTTCAATAAAATTGCAAAGGAAGCAGTCCTCCCAAAATCATTTCTAGAGGCAAGTATTATACTGCTTCGAAAACCAGGGAAAGATACAACCAAAAAGGAGAACTGTAGGCCAATTTCCCTCATGAACATAGACACAAAAATACTCAGTAAGATCCTAAGTGGAATACAGCAAATCATCAAGAAGATCATACACCATGACCGGGGATGCAAGGATGATTCAATATTTAAAAATCTATAAATGTAATATACAAGTTTAATAGGCTGAAATGTAAAAACCACATGATCATCTCAATTGATACAGAAAAGGCTTTCGACAAAGTCTAACACTCATTCATGTTCAAAATCTTACAGAAAATAGAAGACCTCTACTTCAATTTGATAAAAGCCATCTATGAAAACCAAAAAGCAAATATAATGCTAAATGGATAAAAACTTAAATCTTTTAAGTTTCAAGACAAGGAAGTCTGCTATCATCCCTCCTATTCAATATAGTTTTGGAATCATTAGCTACAGCCATTCAACAAGAGGGAGAAGTAAAAGGAATAAGAATTGATAAAGAAGAATTTTTATTATCACTATTTTCAGATGACATGAAACTACTTGGAAGACCCAAAACACTCCACTGAGAAGCTACTAGAATTGATACACAATTCATTAACATAGCAGGATACAAAGTCAATACTCAAAAGTCAATAAGATTCCTCTAAACAGAGAACAAACACACTGAGAGGAAAAATTTACAAACAATGACTTTTACAATAACAGCAAGGAAAATGAAATATCTTGAAATTCACTTAACCAAAGAAGTCAAAGATCTTTTCATGGAAAATTACAGTACCCTAAGAAAAAAGATTGTAGAGGATTTCAGAAAATAGAAAGATATTCCCTGCTCCTGGATAAGAAGAACCAGCATTGTGAAGATGGCCATAGTCCCAAAATTGTTGTACAGATTTAATGCAATCCCTATCAAACTGCCACTAACCTACCCCTCAGACCTAGAGAAATCATTCTTAAAATTTATTTGGAACCACAAAAGACCTAGACAAAGGTAATCCTGGCCAACAAAGACAAGGCAGGAAGCTTTACAATTCCTGACTTGAAATTAAGCTACAAAGCTACTCTGATAAAATCAGTATAGCATTGGCAAGAAAATAGACCTGAGGATCAATGGAATAGATTAGAAGATGCAAAGTCCTCTACAAACACACTCAGCCACCTATAATTCCACAAAAAGGGTCACACACACTTACTAGAAGAAAGATCACTTCTTTAACAAATGGTGCTGCAACAACTGGCTTTCTACATGCAAAAAACTAAAAGTTGACCCAGCTCTACCACCATGCACTAAGCTAGAGTCAAATGGATTAAAGATCTAAACATTAAAATAGAAACACTTTCTTTTCCTGGAAAAGAAAGTAGGATGAACACTTGAAGACATGGGGTAGGCAAAGAGTTCATGAACAAAACACTTGAAAGAATGAACAACCTGGATCAACTCTTCTTGAGGAGTTTCTGCACGTCAAAAGAAATTATCAACAAAGAGGAAAGACCACCCACAAATTTTGAAAAAACTCTTAACTAGTAAGCACTCACACAAAGGTCTGCTCACCGGAATTTATAAAGAACTAAAATACATTAGGGCCCTCAAATATAATGACCCAATCCCAAGATGGGCATCTGACAGCACACTTCTCAGAGGACAAAATTAACGGAACAAATAAATATATGAAAAAATGTTCCACATCACTAGCCATCCATGAAATGCAATTTAAAACACTGAGATACCATCTCACTCCAGAAAGAATGGCTATCATAAATCAACCAACAACAAATGTTGTAGAAGATGTGGGGAAAAGGGAACAGTTCTCCACTGCTGGTGGGAATATAGACTGGTGCAACGACTGTAGAGATCAGTATGGAGACTCCTCACAAAACTAGGACTGGAAATCCCATTCAAGCCAGCTTTCCCCCAACTGGGAATTTTCCCAGAGGAACTGAAAGCATCATGTCATAGTGATATATGTGTACCTATGTTTATAAGAGCACAATTTGTGATAGCCAAATGTTGGAAACAACCAAAATGACTGTCACATGAAGAATGATTGAAAAAGATATGGTATTTTTATACAATGGAATATTACTCAGCTATAATATATAGCTAAATATATAATATATATAAAATAATAAACTAGGAGCATTTATATTTAAGTAGATGTCACTTGAACATATACTCAAAAATGAAATAAACCAGAACCCCATGTGTAAATATCATATTGTCTCCCTACTCTAAGAAATCAGAAGAAGAAATAAAAATAGAAAGCTATAACACAACTAAAAGGAAAGCGAGAACTAGAGGATTGGACAATGAGGAGAGGGTAAGGGGAAAAGCTGAGACACAGAACCGGGACAAAACCATACATTTGTACACACAAGATGGACAAGGCGAAGATCCTGACAAAAAGCAGATTTTTGAAAGCGGCAGTTAAATGGTAGGATTCTCAACGCAACTATCTATAGACGCTTATATCTGTGAACCAAGCAACTGCAATGTGTAACAGAAGAATCACCCTTGGAATGCCTGCCATTCTGGTACACTAAATACATATTTCCTGTGATGGCATACCAATTATTACCATACTGTCTCACAAGTAAAAGGGTATTTTTGGTAATAAATGAAAAAAAGACACAAGGAAAAAATATTACAAGAGTATTCTGCTACCAGAATGTATATGGTTAGATTTCTAAATTTCTGGGTAATAATATGTGTATAGTACTGTTTTTTAAATTTTTTCCCTCATATTCTGTAAGAACTTAAAATTCGATACATCAATACTTGAAGGAAAATATCTGTTCCATGTTATGCCTAAGATGTTTGATATTTAGACAAATAGGGTAAACTGAACTGCATATGTTGCAGAGTAGTAATCAGCTTCTCTTCTGGATGGTTACAACCTAAGTTTGCAGATCAAAAATTAGAGAAATGGAAGGGCTACAATGTCAACCAACACTTTGACCCTAGGCTTTCAAGGTTAGTGAAGACTCAGGATATAGGAGAACCTGTACTGTAACATCACGTAACTCAGTTGTGCCCCAAATTTTCTGATCAAGGAGATTATGGAGCCACAGAGGCATGGGATCGATGATGTATAGTGTGCCTGGGGAGAGTCACATGGAGAGAAAACTTTCTTACAGGCTTTCACACAGAGAAAATTGGTCAAGCCATGACTTTGACTCATCCACATGGCTGACACTGACAAAGGATCTACAAAGTGAGGTACAGGGTTACAGGATAAACCCTGATGGGACTTGATTGTCCTCATCAGATACAAAGACCTATATATCTTGTTATATAGGTCTTACTTTATCTTGTTTTTAGCCATCCAGCAGAAAAGTATAATAATGAGGTATATAAAGTAAAGTCATAATAATATGGTGAGCTGTAAATGGCTCTAGTCAACAACTTCTTCGGATAACCCACTACTATTGAGGACTGCTGGACTGTTTTGGAGTGTTTTACTGAATCCAAGCACTTATAATAATTGAATGACAACAGAATACCCATCTCTGACTGGACTAAACAAACAAACAAAAAAGGATACAAAGGAAGGACCATTCAGTATTTGTATATACCGAACAGTTTGTATAAATACGCAGCTACTTTCACATAATTCTATGAGAAGAAAGATTTGCACTAATAGTATTTGGACAGGATATCCTCTCTGCTTCTTGTACTATGGATAACTGCTAGGAAGATAACAATGTAAAAAGTATTAATTATTGAAACTGTACAATAATTCAGCTTTGAAGAAAAAGATAGGTATATAGCTACAGTCTCTTAATTCATTGAACACTGCTCTAACAGTGTTTGTAAATAGAATATCATGTACAACAAAAAACCACTATGAAAACAATATGCAATATATTCATTATTGAATCTGTTCTACTAATTTGATTTGAAACTGTCTCATTGCTATTTGTTCTTCAATAAAATTATGGAAAAAAATGAAAAAAAGACAGAAGAAAAAAATTGTCAGAGAACTGTCCTGTTACCAAAATACATACAGTTAAATTTCTAAATTTCTGCATTAAAAACATGTAATTAGCCGGGCGTGGTGGCGCATGCTTGTAATCCCAGTACTCGGGAGGCTGAGGCAGGAGGATTGTTGTGAGTTCGAGACCAGCCTGAGCTACAAAGTGAGCTTAAAGCCAGCCTGAACTGCATAGCGAGACCCTGCCTCAAAAAGACAAAAAAAAAAATAAAAAATAAAAAATAAAAAAAAAATAAAAACATGTAATTATTTAGTCATATTCGTTAAACATTTTTCATTTTTTAAATTTTTATCTCCCTATTATTTAGGGACTTAAAGTTCAACATATCAATACTTGATAGAAAATACCTGTTCATGTTATGTCTATGATGTTTGACATTCAGACAGTGAAGTTAAAAGCAACTGCATATGTTGTAGGATAATAATAAGCTATTCTTCTGGAGGGTTAACAACCCAAGTTTGCACCCCAAAAATTGGTGAAATGGAAGGGCTTCAAGGATAAGCAACATTTTGACCCTTGCCTTTCAAGGTCAGTGAAGACTCAGGACATAGTAGAACCTGTACTGTAACATCATGTAATTCAGTTGTACCCCAAATTTTCTGATCAAGGATATTATGGGGCCACAGAGCTATGTGACTGATGACATAGAAAGTGCCTAAGGAGAGTCACATGAAGAGAAAACATTCTCTCAGGCTTCCACAAAGAGCAAATTGTTCAAGTCATGGCCATGACTCATCCACATAGCTGAGACTGAGAAAGGATCTGCAAAATGCAATACAGGGTTACAGGATAAATACTGAGAGTATGTGACTGACCTTATCAGATACAAAAGATATATATACTGTTATGTAGGTCTTGCTTTATCTTGGTCTTAATCATCCAGCAGAAAATTATAAAATGAGGTATATATAATAAAGTCACATTAATATGCTGAGCTGTGAAAGACTCAAGTCAACAACCTACTACTATTGTGGACTACAGGACTGTGTTGGATTGTTTTGCTGAATTCATGCATGTATAGTATTTAGATGCCAATGGAATACCCATCTGTGACAGGACTAAACAACAAAAGAGGATACAAAGGAAGGTGCATCCTGTATCATATTATGCACTATAATTTGGATAGATATACACCTACTTTTGCTTAAATCAATGAGAAGATTTGTACTAATAGTGTTTGGACAGGATATCCGGTCTGTGTCATGTACTATGGATAACCACCAAGAAGACAACAATGTACAAAGTATTAATTATTGAAACTGTCCTATTAATCATTTTTGAAACTGTGTTATTGCTATTTGTTACTCCATAAAATAAAACTTAAAAAATAAATTAAAAAATAGAATCATTCTTCCTATTTTCTTCTTTTTTTTTTAGTAAGGGTCTATGTCGCGCGCAATCTCGCAGGCAAGGAAGACGCGACAACCAGCTCTTCTTTCTGTGGTTCATTCAGGACCCCTATACAATCTTCTTCCCCTTGCCTCCCTGCTAGCTTGCTTGCCTCCCGCCTCCTGAGGGGAAGCCCGCTCATGGCTTTAAACCAGTGGGCGTCCAACCCCGGAGTGCCACGTGGGCACAGCCGATAGGTCCAGGTACACGGAAGCAATGCCATGGTCTTAGCCTTAGCCAAATGAGAAGTTGTTTGCTATGGAGAGCACTCACCCCCAGGTGGGGGTGGAAGGCAGAAGCCAGCGCCCTCTTTAAGGTGTGGCTATGTCTTTAAGGTGTGGCTGTGCGCAGCTCTCCTCAGTAAGTTGTTTGCTATGGAGAGCACTCACCCCCAGGCGGGGGTGGAAGGCAGAAGCCAGCGCTGTCTTTCAGGCGTGGCTATTCGCAGCTCTCTATAGGTCTACAGGGTCTCACTACATAGATCAGACTCATAGTGATTCACCTGTGGTCACCTTCTCAGAAAGCTGGGATTACAGGAATGTGCCACCATTCCCAGTCTTCAATCTCTGTCTTAGCATGCCCCAGGAGCAAGGATGAGGTCAGCACTGCATGTGAAGGACCGAACCCCAATCACTGCCTCTGCCTAAGCAGGCACTTTAATCTGCTGAGCTATTTGGTCAGCCCTTCATACACTCTGTGTGTTGAGTTTTTCTTCGTACAAAATTTTTGTTTTATCTATCTGCCTCACTGTTATCTATTTGTTCTTGTTGCTGCTCCATCTTTTACTAACTGCAGCATGCTTTATTAAGCCACTATACTGTTAATGAACATCTGGGTTCTTTCTAGTTATGGCATTGTGAATAGTGTTTTAGTAAAGCTGTTTTATGAATTGCACTAATAGCTCTCTTGTTATGTATATTCTTAAGAGTAAAATTCTTGTGATGCAGGGCATTGGCGGCAGTGGGTTCTCCCAGGCAATAACGAAGCACTGCGAGGGCCTACACCACCAACTGAATCCTGCCTCCATTTTCAGAGCTCTCCAAGGCTATTGAGTGTACACAGCTTGCGCTCGACCCAAGGCCAGGCAGGCTCTGCTCCAAATCTCGGCAGAAGTCTGGATTTCTTCCAGAGCTAGAATCACCTGCAGGTGGCAGGGCAGAAAGGCAGTGCTTGATAAGCCTTCTCACAAAGCCATTTGATGTTTTGTCAGAAATCAGAGTCCGAGCAGCCTCATGGAAAACATAAGGGGCAGGAATCAAAGAAAATTTGGGTTTTCAACTTGAGAAAAAGAAAATCAAAGAAGCTGCTAAATTATTTCACCCTAGGTCAAGCTCAGAACAGAAACTTGAAAAAGTTTATTTATCTATTTATTTTTACAATTGTTAGAGGCACATTGATTGGAAGATGTCACAATCAATGTAATTATCATATGGATAAACAATTCTCACTGGGCGGAGCTTCCCCTATCTGTTAAAAAAAGGAGCATGACTAGAGTATGAAGAATTCAAGGTCTGAGAATGATTGTGTTATTCTTTTCTTTACTGCACATGTACACAAAGGCACACAAAGAGGCAGTTCGAAATACTGAAGAAAATTACTTGAGCATTATTAGATGTTCAATGGTAGGTAAACTGTAACCGCTCTTGTTCAGTTTATCTGTGCTTTCAGGACTACACTGATAAACCCACAAGAAAAGAAAAGTGAAACAGCTGTTTTACAAAATTATCTGGCTGGAAAAACAGGAATTTTTACAGTGTATTTTTTTCTCTCTCTCACCACTGTGATTAAAGCACTTGGCAATGCTTATGGGTCACACAGCTTCTAATCACGGTAGGAACTACAACCACTGAATATGCACTTTTCTACTCTGTTTTTCAGGTTTGATTTAAACAGATCTGTCCATTAGCATTCAATGTCTACCTCTTAGCTTGAATTAGAAACTCTGAGAGCTTCCTTGACAACAGGAAGGTAGGAAAAACAGGAAAAGGTTTACTAAGCGAGCACTGTCAACTCATCTTTCATAGTGTCCATGGCGGTGGCATGCGTGCCCCAAGCTAGAGGTCCTGCTACTAGCCCAGCTGCTCGGTGCATTCAGTGAACTAGATATGTAGTATGATCTGGTGGTATAGTCAGGCTGCTTGGTCAGAGCAATATCAGCCTTTTTAAGGTAATATCTTTTTGATAAATTTCAATTTTTCAGTAAATATACATTTTATGCAGCTATTTCTGTCTGTAATTTGTTATCTGGACCATAGGTCATGTATTGGGCAAAGGTGACAGAAAGTCAGTTGTTGATTACTTGACTTTTAAAATATGTGAGTTGATCTAGAATATTAAATTCATAATTCAAAATGATTTTTTATTGATTGTACATTAAGGTGTGATTTCTATCTGTTCTGTCCTTTCAATACACACTTAACAGAAATTGATGATAAACACAAAATCCCTTTTATCCACAATGCCTATTAAAGGAATGGTAGTTAGGGAATCACTGCTATGGATAAATGAAATTTATTGCTCTCTGGGAATGTGGCCTTTCCTAACCTTATTTTCTCTTCTTCATTAACTTAAAAAGGAATAGGTGGCAATTGTAGAATAGGAAACCCAGGTATCTGTAACAGCCATATCCGTTCTACAGCACAAGAGACACTTGTTCATTTTCACATAGCTGTGGTATAACCAACTGAAATCAACTGATTATTTAAGCAACAATGACAACAACGTCCTCTGCATCTCCTTCTACCTCTGCAACAAATTCTGCAGTGGCTGGGAAATAGTACCTCCTCTATCTTAAATTCCTTGTGCAAGTAAAATGTTTTGACCTGGGAATAATACTTTGAACTAATGAAGAATGGGAAAAGTGAGGTACTGAGCATATCTCAAGGCATTTTTTAAAAGTTCAAGAGATTAGGAAATACCATTATTAGAAAATATCATCTGTCTATACTATCATTTGTCTTTATATAGTAGAGCCATAAAGTTCCATCAGTTATATGGGGCTGCTCTGTACCAAAGGAGTACTGTGAATTAATAAGCTTATGTTTATGAAGTTTAGAACAGTTTCCAGAAAGGCTCTTTGTAAAATAAATAATCTCTCATGAAGTGAAAGAACGCCAAGAGCAAAAGTCTTCATGAGGCAAGCTCACTCCCACGAGTAAATGAAAATAGCACGAGAGAAGACAAATTATGATGGCATTTTATAGCATACTGAAAGAACTGTCTTTAAGATTTTCTTGAGCCAGCCAAATGCCTCAGTGGATTAAAGCACCTGCAAGCAGGCACAGGGGCCGGAGGTTTCTAATCCAGTAGTTTTTAGTTACAATACAGTGATGAATCAAGATGTTACAAATCAGTCATGGAGATCTATTCCAAATAATTTATTGTAAACAATATTTAAGGCAGTATGTTTGAGGATAATTTACATTTTTATGATTTACAGTCTGGTCAAGGTTATCCCCATGAATAATATCTCCCTGACACAGCAAAGACAAATCTAGAAAAATATCTCTTCATGGAATTTGTTTCTTCACATGTAATGCTGAAGAAGACGCTTTGAAAACAAGGCAAACTGAGTACTATTTAATGGAAAAATTAATAAAGAATAGTCTATTTTAAATATTTTACTTTAAAAACACTGAAAACAAATGTTAACATGGTGTAATTTTCCCGTGTAACACAGTGGGAGGTGGCTGAAAGTTACTGGCTCTTAATTATAAGACTAGCCACCAAGAAGAGCAAACAGGCTCATGACATGACAAAATCCGATCAATTATTAGATTAAATGTAACCACAAAAGGAAAGGAAGGCATTACAAAATCCAAAATTAATAAGTTAATCAGAAGTTTCTTCCTGTACTGAAAAATCATAACATCTGTAGTATTAATTATCTAGAATTATTTATAGTAACTTATTCATCTCTTTCATCTAATGGTTAGTATTCTTCTTACCACCGTGTTGAAAGATTAACAAGTGGATTCCAAAAAGATGTCAATCAGTAATCACATAGTTTTATTTTAATGTTCCAATACCCACACCAGGTAAGTAGCACCAAAATTAGGTACCAAAATCATATGGGCAATAGCCACAACAAAAGCTGAACATAAAATATAACCATGAATCCCAGAGCATAAGAAGGGGTGGACAAATATTACTACCCCAAGATTTCTACATTTCTTATTTATTGTAGAAACAGAGAAAGCAAACAAACATCTCAACAGAAAAGCACATAAGAGAAATCAAAAAGTCCCAGAATCAACTAGAGCTCACCACACAGCAGCAGTCAAAGGAGGCCTTTGTTCAGCACCAAGCCTAGTGCACGCAGTAAGCTCAAAAGAGCAGCAAAAGTTTAACTCCATTAAAAGCACAAAACTAAGGCCAGCGAGAGAGCTCAGTGGACTAAGCACCCGCTCAGGCAAGCAGGGGGACAGTGGTTTGATCACTGTACCACATGCCACACCAGCCCTGCCCCTCCGTGCACTGAGCTGGCCACCAAGTCTGGGCTTGGTGGTGTGCTCCTGTAATCCCAGCGCTGGGGTGACTAAAATCAGGACAATCACTGAGTGTGAGCTGCATAGTAAGATCCTATATGAAACACATAAAAATTTTAAAAAACAAAACACAAAACTAACCTGGGAATTTGTCTGAGCCACAAACCGAAAAGAAATTTCTGAGAATTAAATAAAGATGATTAAGACAGAAATAATAGACAAAAAAGGAAAATCTTAATATAAGGTAAAGAAAGAAAATATGACCATAATATTCAGAGACCAACTTACCATGACTTTGAATGTTATACGAAGTCAAGCAACATCTATGATTTTAGGGAAACAATACTCCAAACTGCATTTCTTTCTAAATGTTTTAGAAAATGATAAACAACAATACATTCATCTGGGTTTTTTTTTTTTATGTAACTGGGGATTGTATTCAGGCTCTTGTGCTTGCAAGGCAAACACTTATTCTACTGAGCTATTTCCCTGGCCCCAAATTCATCTTAATATACTATAGGCCAAATTTCATTGAGAAAATAATGTCCTTATTAGAAATAAAAGTGTGCAGACTTCCATGTCGGATCAAAAACACCAAACACTTGAACACCTTACCAGACCCTGTGTATGTCATAAAAAGTGAAAAAAAAAAAATGAGATTTAGCACTTAGAAATGAAGTGATAGAACCAAAAAAAAGACATGAAAATAAATTTTCATGATTTTAGAAACAAAGTCTAAATGAAAGTGAACATCGACAGACAATACCCTAAGATAAATAAAAGACAAGATGACAAAAGTTTTAGCTTGTACACATACCAATGTTTATGGCAGAAATATTCATAAAGGAGCCAGGGAGATGGCCCCTTTAAAATAAGCACTTCCCTGGCAAGTGCAAGGGCCTGAGTTCAATCTTAAGCTCTATAAAAAAGAAATATGGAAAGAAGGAAAGAAGGAAAGAAAGAAAGAAAGAAAGAAAGAAAGAAAGAAAGAAAGAAAGAAAGAAAGAAAGAAGACAGAAAGAAAGAAAGAAAGAAAGAAAGAAAGAAAGAAAGAAAGAAAGAAAGAAAGAA
>PVKA01031640.1:0-26083 GCA_004027165.1 Ctenomys sociabilis | reverse complement strand
TCCTCCTCTTCCTCCTCCTCCTCCTCCTTCTCCTACTCCTTCTCCTTCTTCTTCTTCTACCTTCTTTTTAATGTATATGGCTGTTACAGGGTCTCACTACACAGCTCAGACTCACGGTGATCGTCCTGCTTTCAGCCTCCCCAGGGCTGGAATTACAGGCAGGCACCACTATGCCCAGACTCTGGCCGACTTAGTCTGCCTTGGGGGTGGGGCTGGCACCTTATGTGGTACAGGGATGGAATCACAGTCCCTGAGCTTGCCTAAGTTTGCCTAAGCAGGTGCTTTAGTCTGCTGAGCTATTTCATGGGATCCTGCACCCCAGACTCTTGACAATGAAACCAAGGGGAAACCAGAATAAACTACCTGCTCTTAGCACCTGAATAAATCCTCCAGACTTCACCAGCCCAGGGGTCATGTGAGCCCTTGATGGATGCTGGGATCAAATGCCCATCCTGGACCAATTGATCATGGTCTGAGAGCAATCATGTTACAAGTTTTTGGTATCCAAATTTTATTAATGTATTAATATTTCCTATCTTTTTCTTTCCTCTCAATTTTCCCTGCCAAAAACGTCCTAATCCACTAAGTATTAAATTAGACTGTCAAATAAAACTATGCAGTTATGTTCACATGTGTATGGATGTGTGTTAGGGTGTTACATAGATGTTTACTGACATTATTTCTAGTATTTTTACTCACTGGGGAACCTCCCAGGCTACTGTGTATGGCAATGCCTTCCTGGCCAACTAGTCCTTTTGTGAGCGGTGATAGGGTAGAAAGAGACAGACACTGGGTAGGAGGGTCCACAGAGGTTAAAAAAGAGCCCAGGAGTGAGAAAGAAGGAGGGAGGCAAGCAGACCGAGTATAGTGAAGAGATGAGTGACAAGCTGCTTGGAAGAGACTCCAGGCGTGCTGAGACAGAGAGGAACTTGGTGGAGGGAGAAGGCAGTGAGGGTTTTGAGGTACAGTGGTGAAACAGGAGTTGGAATTCCTATAATATTCCTCTAGAAATGTGAGTAGAAATTGGAAGCCCTCTATAGTTCGAGTTAACTCTTGTATACATATGTGACTCCAGACAGAGAACAGACCACATGAAGGATTTATTATTATTATTATTATTATTATTATTATTATTATTATTATTATTATTATATTCAAAAAATTCTGGGCCCGTAAAAACTCAGTGGTGGTGGCGGTGGTGGTGGCAATGATGATAATGATGTCGTGAAGCACTTAGTAGATGCTCTTCGTGTTTCAGGTTCTGTGCCAAGTGCTTCTTATGCATTTGATGTTCCAAACAACTCTACAGGTCAGAAATACTTATAAGTTTTGAAAAGCAGCTGAAAAAAACTGAGGCTTATAAAGGGCAAATGACAAATCTCTTAAGTAGTGGAACTGGGATTTGCATTTGGACTGCCAGTTTAGGAGTGGAAGCTCTGAAATAGCAGGCGAGGTGCTAAGTGGGTGCTGGGCAGACGGCCCCACGTACCAGATCCCTCACCCCCACAGGGTGACTGCTTCTGCTGGGCTCCATCCAGCAGTGCTCTGAGACTTACCCTTTGCTGGAGCAGAGTCCTTCCCCAGGCCCTGCTAACCTCTCACCAAGCCCTTCTGGCTGCTGGATGGAGCTGCTCCACCATTTTGTTGGATGTTGTTCTCTCTTGCCAAACTTAGGGTACTGTGTAAGCCCAAACTCTTGTCTGAGAACTTCTTAGTGTATTAGGAAAATTCTAATCTGGTCCCCATCTCTGACTGCTTGCAGCTTGAAAGCGAAGCAGACATGGTGGAGCAGCAAGACCGGGCTGGAGAGAGGACCCCACAGAGCAGCTATTCCCTTGGCACTGTGGGCCATGGCAGATGTTCCCTATGAGAGTCAAAGACTCATTAGCAATAATGCAGTCAAAATGGAAACTCAAATGGTCCAAACCCAGGGCAAGAGCAGAATCTGTGAATTAAGAGATTGAATCATCCTTCCTAAGTACAGAAAAAGTATATCAATATATAGATTGCCAACTTGGCACTGGAAATGGAGTCAGAGAAATAGAAAAAAGGGGGGTTTTTCAGAAGCTGCAGCTGGCTTGTATTCTATTAGGTCATGCTTCACAATAATAATAATGTGGATGGAATATTACTCATTTAATCTGACCTCACCAATACAATCACACTGGGCTACTCTAAGTCTCTTTGCTTCCGCCCTTCACAATATAATGCTTTTAGGACAGGTGACTTCAGATAATTACCATAACTTGGTAACTATCTTCTAAGGAATGTTTGAAAATCTATCATCAGCTAGCTACTAGAGAAAGCTGTTGACATTGGTTAAAGACAAGTCTGTCCAGGAAGAATAACCCTTAAGTTAAAACAATTTTTGTTTAAATATTAAATATCTGGCAAACACTGGCAAAAACATTCTTTCATTTAATCCTCACGAAGTTGTAAGGCAGGAAATTGAGAATTAGGGAGACCAAGCAGCTCGCTCATGTTCTCCCAGTTACTAATGGAACCAGGGACAAAGCCTGAGCCCTCGGACCTACCGGCGTGCAGTATGTTTCTTCTGCCATGCACGTGGCCTTACCACTGTTCATATTATTCCTTACTACTTAATTATGTGTTTTAATAAAGGTTTTTACAAAACATAAGCATAGTAAAATTATTGCATCAAAAAAAGTTAATGATACTTACAAGAGAGCCCTTGTCTCATTTTCTTTGGTTGTTTCAAATAAATTTTTAAATATCGGTTAGTTCTAAGAAGTACTAAAGTTCTAAAAAGATCTGCCCCTTGCACATAGCTGATAGCTCTTTGACTTTTTAAAAAATGGGAAGAAATTCCAAACCTTATATAGAAAGTAAAAGAATAGTATAATGAACTCCTATAAAAACATAAGCCACCAAAGTTGACATGTCATTTAAATCTCTTGTCAACTATACTGTTCCACCTCTTTCTTTTAAACAAGCACTATTTTAATTTTTCATATCTTGTTTTGAAATTCTGTATCATTTTTATTGTCTTTAAAATAAAAAAACACTGGGGGCCAGAGAAATAGCTCAGTGAACTAAAGAGCCTGCTTAGTTAGGCAAGCTTAGGCAAGCACAGGAACTGCGGTTAGATCCGGGCACCACGTGCCCTGCCAGTTCCATGCTCAGGGCAGGCTGAGCCAGCCAGAGTCCAGGTGTAGTGGTTCACACCTGTAATCCCAGCACTGGGGAGGCTGAAAGCAAAAGGGTCACTATGGGTTGGAGCTGCATAGTGAGACCCTGCAACAGCCAAATATATTAAAAAATAATAAAATAGCACTATTTAGTTCTAGCTAAACAGGATCTCTTGCACTACAGACCTTCACAGATACTTGATATTTTTGATTAATTATTCATGGTCTTCTCCAAAGTCTCATATTTTCTGTGGAGTGGAAATTAGATCTATAGTTTGATTATATTGAGGTTGTTTGCTGGGGAAACAGTTGGGGGGAGAGGTAGTAGGAGAGTGGTCTTCCACAATAGTACTTCATAAATGATGTCACGTGCTTCCCACATATCGTATCAGGATGCCCATAATATCTGGTTGAGCTAAACCTGATTTAGGGACTTGGGTGACTTAGATGTGGTTTGTCTTCTAAGGGTTCATGTGTTGTAGGCTGAGGTAGGTTCTGGAGGGAGATAAGCTAGGTCATTGGGTGTGAGTCCTCAGTTGGGATTAAGGTAGTTCTCATGGAACCCTGAGTTGTTGTGCTCAAATGGGCTGTTGTTAAAGAACAAGCCTGGCCCATGAATCACTCCCTAGTATCTTACCTCAGCATGAGATCTCTGTTTTCCACATGCAGTCTCATCTTGAGGATATCCACTGTGCTGTGATATGGTCAAGAGGCTCAAATCAAATGGTAAGCCAATGGAGCTTCTCAATCTTGGGCCTTCAGCCTCCCAAACTGTGAACTAAACAAATCTCTACTCTTTATACAGCACCCAGTCTCAGGCATTTTGTTCTGGCAACAAAAAAATGGATTAACAAAGGTGGCATAGATTTGACCCATATCTTATTCGAACCTTGTCAACCTTTAACTAATGGCTTTAGAAACCATTGCTGGCTATTCCCTTGAGCCATTACTTCTTTATGGTTTGCAAACTGGTAGTTTCCCAGTTCTGTTATTTTGTCTGAGTTCACCAGTAATCTTTCTTCTACTATCTAATAGCAGCTATTTAAGAAAGATAGGATACTTCCTCATTCTTTTTTAAAAATTTTAAATCATTTATTTATTTATTCTGATAGAATTTCACTATGCATTTGGAATTGTAATGTCCTCCTGTCTCAGCCCCCCTAGCCCTGGGATTACAGGTGTGCACCACCATGCCTGGTTTCAGTGGCCAGTTCAGCATGCCTGAGGATTGGGGGTCAGCACAGCATGTGGTGCCAGGGATCAAACCAGGGTCCTTGTGCTTACCAGGTGGGCACTTAAACCACTGAACAATCTCCCTGGCCCCTTACCCATTCTTTTCTTAATATTTGATGTGATGAATTGACACTCTACCATAACATAGCTTTAGCAATAGGCTTTACCTATTGGGTAGTGGTACAGAGATGCGTGTGAAGGGGGAGATAGAGTTTTATCATACACCCGGAGAAGTTTATGGATTTATTGTCTTCAATTGCTGCAACAATTTTTTTTAACATCAAACTGCTCCATCTTTGGTCAATAGGACCCTCATCAAGTTGACAGCCACATTATTTTATGGCCACAGTAATCTTGACAGCTCTCTTGCTCTTTGGCATGACAAGATGTTCCAGCTCAAAGAGTCCTTGTTCCCTTTAGTGACTACAACCAAGGAACGAAGGGTATTTGTTGTTATGACGTTATTGCTGATTCAAAATCTTTTCACTGGACCTAAGTAGGAAACGCCAGATTTTTCAGAAACTAAAAATAAATCATGAGTTAATATAGATATTTCCAATTTCAGGTACAAATTACAAGATTTTATTTAAACTTTCTGATTTTGTAACACATGCTTTATATTCTTACCTTGAAAATCTTGGTTCTTTCCTAACAATATGGAACATATATATTGTTTGATCGTATATTTCTGCTTTCTTTCATATATATATATATATATATATATATATATATATATCTCCATATATATATCCATATATATATCCATATATATATATATATCTCCATATATATATCCATATATATATCCATATATATATCCATATATATATGGAAGGGTCTACAGAGTGTTCAGGGTCTGACTCCTAGATCGGACTCATAGTAAGGCTGTTTACAACCTCCCAAGTGCTGGGATTACAGGTGTACACTACCATGTGCAGTCTCAATTGCTGTCTCTGCGCACCCCAGGCTCGGGGCTGGTACAGCAGGGGCGTGGATCAAATCCCTGGCCCCTGTACCAGCTTGTAGGTGCTTTAATCCACTGAACTATTTGGCCAGCTTATTTTCTGCTTTCATAATAACAACAACAACAAAAAAAATGAACATTACTACCTGCAATAATACCAGTGCAGGTAGTGACATTTCTGTGTCCGTGGGGTAGAGTCCCATTAAGAATGTATCATGGTGAAAATACTGTGGCTTAAAATTACTTGAAATAAGTCTCCTATGTGTGGTCAAATTCTTTTTATTGGTTTCCACTTTTATGGAATTCTTATTTATTTAGTTAATTAAAAATTATATATAAAGCTGGGCATGGTTTCTCATGCTTATGATTCCATCACTCAGGAGGCTGAGGTAGTAGAATCTTTGTGAGTTCAAGACCAGCCTGGACTACAAAGTGAGCTCAAGGCCAGACTGAGCTGTCTACCAAGAATCTGTTTCTAAAAGAATATTTCTATATTGCTGTTTGCAAAATCAATGACCTTAAGTATAGCAGACTTCAGAAAGCAGACCATGTCCATGAAGCAGAGCCTCTAGTAGCACAGCAATGTCAGAGCAGCGTGCTAAATTATAAGTAAGACCTGAGGCACATTGGGCTGTCCTCAAGGTGAGGAAGGGCAAAGCCTGCCTACGTCACCTCCACCAAGGAACTCGTTCGTTCACCCTTCCATTCACTTGCCTGCTCAGCACAGCAAGAAGCTGTGGAAATCCAAAGACACACAAACACCAGTGACTGCTGCCAGTAGCTGGGTTCAGTGTGCAGACCAGGAAGTAGAAGAGCTGCAGTAGATTATAACATCCGAGGTTGTCAGGGCTACTCCGGCAAGGGGCTGGACCCAGCCTGGGGAGGAGTAGAGGTCATCAGGGAGGCTTTGTTTCTGAGGTGGTGCCTAGACAGAGTCTTCAAAACAAAGAAGCGCTGCCTGGGTGAAGGGTAGAATGGGCAGAAAGAAAGACGGTGTGCAGGAGGAGGAAGCAGTGCGAATGAATGGCCAGAGACAGGAAGGAGCCAGGGTCTGGAGCCTGTTCTCTTGTTTGAGGCCGGGTGAGATAGGAGGGAGGGGAGTCCTTCCCACAAGAGCTACGGCAGCTCTGGCATGCAGTCCCCACTGTGCCTCACGGGGAGCTGGTTCCCGCTCAGGTGTTGAGAAGGGTGGACCTCATCAGCAGGGCCAGAGAGCACAAGCAGTGCAGTGGAGAGTTCAGGCTACACCCAAAGCAGCCTGTACTCATAGACAGGAAGTGCGGGGGAGGATGCTGGGACAGAAATGCCTGCCAACCAGGTCTGCTAGGGAGAGGGTCTGTGCGAAAGTGAATGCAGGGGCCAACTCAAGGTGGCTTTACCAAACCTCTGACCCACATTTCCTCCCCATGTGACAGTGAGCAAGCAAAGGGTCCAAAAGTTGAAACAATTTGCCCAGAGTCACACCTTATGAAAAGCCAAGGTCCCAGAGACCCCAGTTGTGGAAGCGCAATCCACAGGTGACTTTCCTTAACATTGTGATGGAAAGACACAGCTTTTTGATCACCCTTTGAAGACAATGATGAGAGCCGGGACATGGTGAGCCTCCAGTGACCAGACTCCCTGTTAATGGACGAATATCTCTGGGGGGACCCTGAGTCCTATGCACAGTGGTAAAGAAATGTTTCCTGTACAAACAATGACATGAAAATTCCTGGCCAACAGTGAGGACACATTTTAGGCAGACACAAAAATAGCTAATAATTTTTGAGTACTATCTATGTGTCAGGTACTATTTAAAAACATCAGATGCCCTGGATCATCTTGTCCTCAGGACAACTTCATGGGGTAGGTAAGAGCAGCGTCTGCAAGTCTCAAGTGAGGAGATTTGCACAGAAAGACTAGTCATCCACCTAGTCAGTTCTCCTTTATTATCACAAACACCTGAGACAATCAGCTTATCAAGAAAAAAGGTTTATTTTGCCTCGCATTTTTAGAGGGTGCTGTCTGGGATTGGTTGGCGCTACTGCTTTCAGTAAGCTAGGAGGTCATGTTGGGCACCCTTGTGGTAGGAGCCAGTACATGAAGAAGCAAAACCACTCACTTCATACCCAGAGCGGAAGAGAGAGAAAGGAAGGGACAGGGACGCCACTTTTGTCTTTGGGAGCATACCCCTTAAGACCTAAAGAGCTGTACGAGGCCTTGCCTCTTGAAGGGTCTACTGCTTCCCAATGAAGCTGCTTTGGCAATTGCGTCTTTAACACAGAGACCACTGGGTGACTCTTATGATCCAAACTAGAAAGCCAGGTGACTCATGAACAGAGATGTGAAGATTTGAGCCCTGCAGTCTCTCTCTCTGAGTTAAAACTCATTTTTTACATTTATTTTTGGTGCTGGAGATTGAACTCAGGACCTTGTTCTTGCAGGCAGGCATTGTACCGCTGAGCTATATTCCCAGGTAGAATTTGGTTATTTACTCTCCTAAGTGAACCTGAGTTTTTTTTCTTTCTTTCTTTCTTTCTTTCTTTCTTTCTTTCTTTCTTTCTTTCTTTCTTTCTTTCTTTCTTTCTTTCTTTCTTTCTTTCTTTACTGGAACCAGGGATCAAACTCAAGACCTTGCACTTGCCAGGCAGGCACTTAGGCTGCCACACTATCTCCCTGGCCACTCAGCTGGAGTTTAAACCTTTATTTCCCACCCTGTACTCCCCATCTTTCTAGTAGTCTGGGAAATAGGAGAGCAGCATAGTTCACTATGGTCACCATGGTGCTGCCTTTGGATGTCCTTCAGGGCTCCACAAAAAATAAACTTTTATGTACCTTTCAAGGTTCTGCTGATATCAGCTTCTGACAGCTGACTGCCAGCTGTCAGCCAGCTGGGCTGCTCAGCTGACCTTGGCCTGGCTCACTGGCACATCTGGGGATAGTCTAGCTGTCAGCTGGGGTGACCGAGGGGGCTCTGTTGTCCACATCCATTGTCCTCCATCAGGCTACCCCAGATAACATTCTTATGGAAGGGATAGAAGAGGACAACTTGACCCAATTGCCCTGCTCTTAAGGCCCCAATTGTTGAGTCTTTACTAATGTATCATTGGCCAAAGCAAGTCATGTGGCTGAGCCCTGCATCAGTGCAGAAGTTACCTTCTGATGGGAAGATCCAGAAAGGAGTGAAAACCAGGACTCTTAAGGCTCTGACTCTACCACACTAGTTTTAATGCACTTAAGTAAATGGATTTCTCGTATACATATGCACAGTGGTTCTCAGGCTACCGTATGTAGCAGCTTGTCTCATGTAACATATCAGATTCCCAGCTCAGGGATTCTGAGTTAGTAGCTCTGAGGGAGGCCTAGACATCTGCATTTTAATCAAGCAATCTGGGAGAGTTTAATGCACTTTCTTAATCAGGTAGGCGTTCAGCCAGGTCGAGGCCTCTGCTTGTCTCATCATCTTCGAAACAGCAGTCCAGTGTGGAGGCAGAAACGCACTGAGAGGGGCTAGGAGCATGGATCAGAATGTTCCCAGGACGAACTCAAAGATCCTCTCAAGCTGCATGAGAGCAGCAAGATCTTGTTTTGTAGGCTAAAATAATATTTATATTGTATTAAGTTTTGTGGGCAGATGGTTCTAAGCATAAAATCCACCACACAATAATAAGTGGGACTTATTCATAGCAACCAAGGATGGAATAAAACCCCAGGCAAGCTGGTATTTCTGGATGCAGTCTGGCAAAGCTTGTACTCAAGATGTGTAGCTGAGGGAGATTAGAGATATAAAGGCCTGGGACCTAACTCTGTAGCCAACAGTTCTTCCTGCATTTGCCTTCGAAATTTCTCTCATATCATTAAAAACTACTCCCTCTGGGGACTCCTGTCCTCTAATTTTTAGGACCCAATTATAGAAAACTGTAAGCAAAGTTTTTGATGGGGATGGAGGCCTTCCTTAATTTTCTTATTTCATCCTCTTGATATGAGGTTGATATTATCTTCAATTTCTAGAGAAGCACAAGGTTCAAGAGAGGTTAAGTGACTGGCCCATTTTGTACCATGACATGTAATGTATGCAGTAGAGGATACAGCCTATGTTCTTAACCATTCTACTGTGGTTCAGAGACCACAAAGGGGAAACAGCAAAAGAATGTGAACTCCTGGGGCTGGTGAGATAGGTCAATGACCTAAAGCACCTGCTTAGGTAAGCTTGGGCAAAGTGCAGGGGCTGCAATTAGATCCCTGGCACCACATGCCATGCCAGCCACACCCCCAGGGTGGGCTGAGCTGGTCACAAAAAAAAAAAAAAGAGTGCAGACTCCAAGAGCCTCACAGTCAACATGCTTACTAATTCCCATGTATTTCTCTTTCTGAGGATGAAAAGCCAGGGAGGCGTTGGACTGGATAGCTACCTTATGCTGCTGGCTATTTTCCTCATGCAGGAGCTGGAGGTCCCCATCAGTCTCTCAGTTGCCCAGCTTGGCTGTGGATATTGTCTCCAGGTGCCCATGGACTTAAGCTGCTTCTCCTGCTAAACTTAAGAGAGACAGGAAAAGGCAGCCAACGGCCTCAGTGGGCACAGGCCACAGAGCACTCTGATGGCCGAGGGCAGCCACAAACCACCTTTTCTTCTTACCTCTTGCCCCTCTCTCCATGTGCCTCTTTCTGACTGAATTCTTGGTCCATCATTCCTAACCAGAAATAACCAGTGTCTACTTTCTTTTAGTTACCCTTCTGCACTTATTTAAACAGAGAGCCCAGGTGTTGCCCACAATTTACAATATAAAAGTTGACCACAAAGCCTTGGTGTGGGGTGTCTCCATACACTGGGCCAGAACCCAATGAATGTTTGTTATTACTGTTTTCGGCAGCAGCATGCACTCTCTTAGGTTTAGTGTGCTATGGTTCCAAGCCATAATCAGCACCTAGCAACTCCGTCACAGGATTCTGAAGACCTGTGAGAATAGTGCTGGTGTAAGTCTGTGGTCACATAACACCTGGGAAAACCACTGCCTCATAGTGACCGAAAGGCTCCTTTAGCCACGAAAATGTTCTGGTGGCTCTTCTGGGGTGAAGATTATGCCTGGCTCACCTTCTCTGCCAAAGGTGCCTTCCAAAGCTTTGAAATCTAGCTCAGCCTGAATCCTTTTTGCTTGTTCTGAGTAGTGTGTCCCCCCTCCCACAAGTTCCAGTGTGTGCTGTGAAAACTGGGCCCCTAATTTCATAGCCTCACTTCCTGGATGTTACATTAGTGGGGCAACAGAGCAACTAAAGGAGCTCTGGGAATGAGTCAGATCACAGCTGGGAAACACTGAAAGAAATAAAAGCCCCAGTCCTGTGGGCTGAAACTGTTATTAGGTATAGTACTGTTCTTTGGAGAAATTCATAGGGAAAAGTAAATAAATAGTCTGGTTCCTATCCAAATTACAGTGAATGATGAATCTATTCATCCAGTCATCCACGCCAAAGATCAGAGAGTCGCTCTGAATTAATTCCTCCTTATCTCTTTATACCTTTTTCCTCCTTATCTCTTTCATCCATCCAAGCAATCATGAAAGCAGTCTAGTTTCACTGTATTCACATGTTATCTTCACCACTATGACCTTAGTCCAAGCCATGAGTGTCACTCATCTGTTCCCATCATAATTTCTCTGTCACAACCTTCCAGGTGACCACCAAACCTGACTATGTCTCCTTTGTGTTCAAAATGCCTTTCACACTTCCCCATGGCCATGGACTACTGAACTCCTTAGCTCAGAGAGAAGAGTCTGTAACTACCCTGCATAGCTCGGCCAGGCTCTCCAGCCTGGCTGGAGAATTCCCCTCATGTACTATGTGAGTTAGAATAGGCTTCTCTATGGTATATGAATAAAAATTCCTACAATGTCTGGGACTATCATACGAGACATTTGTTTCATGTGCATGCAAAGAACACTTGAGGTCCAGGAACCTACCCTCCACAAGGTGACATGGAGATCTAGGCTGCTTTAATCCCGTGATTCTGGTCTCAGGATTAAAGACATCACAGCAGAGTGTACTCCTGTGACAACCTCCCAAGCCACATCCAGGTGTATGAATGTGAGACAAAGGCCGTTTGATTATTTGTGTGATAGTTGACTTAATGATGTGTGATTCTGGTCTCTCTTAGGAGTAAGTCTTTCTTGTCAGAGGAGGAGCAAGACTGGAGACTCAGACAAGTCTTCCCCTAGCTTGGAAGCAGCACACATCACCTGTACTAAGATTTCACGGGTGAGAACGTGTCCATGACCACAGTCCCTGCAAAAGACCATAGGAAGCATAATTTCCTATGTGCTCACAACAGAAGGGGAATGAAGACATCATTATTATTGTTAGGCACTAATAATATTCATCATATGCCTTTCATGTGCCAAGTATGTCAGAAAACCCCGCATCTTCTTTCTGTTCCCTGCTAGACAGTGCCTCTGTGCCTTTGCACACATTGTTCCCAGTCTTAGGAATCCTCTCTTTTCTCATCTCTCTCAGTGCTTCTTTCTCTGACAACATATGTCCTGGATCCCAAGCTTGTTCTGAAGGCTGCAAAGCCTTCTCAGACAGCTCTGTAGCCCACAGCAAGTAGCTTCCCCGCTCCTTTACAACATGACATTTATTGAACTTACCTCTCTGTGTTGACATGCTCTGTTGTATCTTCCCTCCCACTTCCTGTCACAAGACCCCAGACACAGATTCTGGCTCTTTCCTAGGCAGGGCTAGGCCTTCCTCATGGGCCCTGCCCCCAGGGCATACTTTCCAGATTCAGAAAAGCTGGAGTCATGGTCCACATTAGGGTTTATGTCCTTGTCTTTCTATATGCCTTATGTCTGTTGGTCAGACAGGCCTCTGGTCTCCTTGGGCTCAGCCAGCACAGCTAGGAGCAGCCAGGAGGATCATTGTTAGCTTTCAGGATTCTCCTTTCTTGGACCATGCCCAGAGCTGATGGAAGGAAGGGGCTACTTCTGAGGGAGCAAGAGTTGGAAGATGGAAACAAAGGTGGAAAAGCAGGTACCATCAAGGTGGTGAAGGCCTTTTCTCTATTTCCCTCTAGTACATAATCACCACACGCTAATGTCTACCTCTGGCTTACCCCCTTGACTATGAAGCCCTGGCACCTGGAGGGAAGCAGCATCTGCATCAGCATCCTTCTCAGTTGCTATTAAGCTTCTGCCATGAACGTTGCCCCCTTCGGCTGACCTCTACTTCTCACAGGTTCATCCTCAATCATGCCAACAAAGGGACTGCTCTCCACTTTCCTTTCTTTGAAAATTACTTTTCTTCCAAGCTTCCTTAGCTACTTGATCTGTGGGCTGGAGTATGCCAATTCAGGATCACTGCTGAGTTATAAAGGTGATCACTGATATTTACTGCTTCCTATAATCTTTTCAATAATTAGAATTTTTCTCCCTCATACTTTCCCTGTGCTCTCATACATCCTTAAAAGCTCAGGGTGGGTAGTGTGGAATCTGTGCTTCCCTGCTTCACTGTGTTTGCTATTTTAGTATCCATGGTAGATTAAATTAGTGCAATGTTTACCTTCACTTTTGCTCATTAATAAAGACATCACAGCAGAGTGTACTCCTGTGACAACCCTCCTGAGCTACATCCAGGTGTATGAATGTGAGACAAAGGCCATTTGATTATTTGTGTAATAATTGACTTAATGATGTGTTCATAACTATTTCCCCAAAGGCTCAGCAGCCTTCTTGGAAGCAATTGTCACACAATTATTAGCATGACATATTAAAAATCAATTTACAGGAACTTCACAAATTTTCCCTTCACTACTCCACCTTCTCTACATCTGCTTATCAATCCATAGCCCCTAAAATGAAAGATGAAAGCAGAGAGAGACACCACGGCCCAGGAAGATGGGTAGACAACGAGCACGCCTTCTGCAGGGCCACTGTGGCTGCACCAAGCATGGGACACACCTTGTTGCTGTCCCTTGAAAGGTGACAATCAGGTGTTATTCATAACCTGCTGATTTTAGTTGTACTAAGTAGAAATTGCTTTTGAGCAGAGAAATTTCATAAATGCATTCAGAGTAAACCTCTGTCTGTAACACCTACTCTTAATTTTTCGGTTGTTGATTCCAGACCTCTGAGACTATTTAAACAATACAAAGAATTCTTAGCTTCAAAGTTGCTTCTGTTTCTTTAGTGAGAATCTGAAAAAGAAAATGGAATCTGAAGGGTACAATAGGTACTGGGAAAAGGGAATGAACTTAATCAAAAGGAAAGAGTTACTGAGTTGAGAAGGACAGGAGAGGGAGTGGGGGAAAGAGGTTTATCTATGTATGCAAGCAGGATGGTTTGGACAATTGTACTGTGCATTTCTGTTGGTCTATGGAAATGAGCAGTTAATGCTTAATTTGCTGTTTATCTTTTTTCTATTTTAAATTTATTTTATATTTCTTTTCTTCTAATTTACATGCATATATCTGGTAATATGAGTAACTGGTTGGAAGACAACACTATGCATTACAACAAGTACTGTGAAATTCATGTTACTTTGTTAAGTGAAATTCTGTATCACTTGTAATTTTTTCTGTTTTAATTTTGATTTGTGTACTCTTTTAAAAAATAAGAAAGGAGAAAAAGGTTATTTAGCTCAGTGTGTAGTGTTTTCAGTCCATAATCATGTTATTTATCCTATTTATTTTTTTTTTCCCACTTATTCATACTGGAATGAGGGTAGGGTTTAGTATCATCTTCCTTTGAAATATACTCAGCCCTAAGCAGTGAAGAAAGTATAAATTAATTTACTTAACTGATTCAACCTGGTTGAGAAGGACGCATGATCATTTTTTTCCATAGACGAGAAAAATGTCATTCAGCTAGAAGCTATGACTTATCCAGAGCCTCAAAGGTAGATCTGTGGAGGATAAAGCTTCTGAGTTGAAAGCCAGGTACGTCCACATGGACAATTCCACTTTGACCCAATATCCTCAATTCCATTTCATGCTTTTTTTTTCAGTACCAGGGATCAAACTCAAGACCTTACATATGCCAGGTAGACATGATGCAGAGCTACCTCCCTGGCCCCCTCAACTCTATTTCAAAAGGAGATATCCTACACACCAGTGCGAGTCATAAGTTGTGGATCTCAATGCAAGGAGACCGAATGGATGGCTAAATCCTAAGGCTCTGTGGCTCACCCTCAGAAATGTCTGTTGACCAATATGATGGGAACTTCAGGAAGGGAACAAAGAGCTCACTGACGAGCAGGGAGCTATGGAGGTTGGTGTAAATGAGTATATGTACACACCACCCCTTACCTTCAGTCCCTTTGTGCTTGTCCTGAGTTCTACCTCCTAGAATGAGTCATAGCCACCAGCACATGGTTCTTGAACTGAACCACCAGCACTTGCTCCCCCCAGTCATTCTTCACCCAGGAAGCAAGCAGAGAGGAGAGGTGGAAGGCACCGTGGGACAGAGTCTTGAGATTCTTCTGATTAGAAATGAAATTCCAGTTTGTTTTCAAGTTGGAAAGATACTCATGGATTCTGTCCCTGGTAGGTGACCACCAGGCCATTCTTTTTTCCAGCTGAACCAGTGGAAGCACATTCACTAACAGTGGCAGCATTTGCTCAGGCCTGTATGTTTCAGAAAATGTGTAGAAAATTGTTCCTATAGCAACTAGAGAATTAAATTCAAGCCGGCTTCTCTAACAAGATCACAGAGTATGGCAAGCAAGTTTTTCCTTTTCAGACTGACGCTTTCTTGGAAAGGGAAGGGACAGCATTCTTAAGAATATGATAACCTCCACTTTGTTTCTAGATCTACCCTTCAGAAAACACAGCCAAGAGCCACAAAGTTGTGATTTCAAACTCTCCCAAGGATGTCCAAGGAATTGCAGAAGCTAAAATCAGCTTCCTCCAGATGGCTTTTCTCTCAAGTCTCTGCCTTACTGGGTCTTTTGGTCAATTCTGTTTTGTTTTCCAGGTAACTGTAAATGTTCACATCTGGACCTGACACCGGGCTGCCTCCCTTTCATTCCACTTTCTTTGTGTGGATGGGCCATGGAGAATTATCCCCAAGAACTGGGAGGATTAGCAAGCCCCTGTGTGGAGAGAGCTGGCCAAAGAACAGGGGAGGCAGCTGGGGTTTTATTGATAATCCATGTAGCCATGAACAAATAAATCTCTTAATCTCTCTAAGTTTTAGCTTTCTCATTTCTAAAATAGGATTTGTACATTATGGGATTATTGTAAAGATCTAATGCCAAAGAAAAATGTAGAAACAGTAGAGCTACCACCTAGCACATATCACCTAGCAGTGTCTGCTCATAAATATTGGCTTTCTCCTCCTCCATCTCCTCTCCTAAAACCATCTTCTTCAGCAAGACAGGCTCTGCCATTAGCAGGGGCAAAGGAATAGGGAGAAAAGAGCAAGCTGCCTCAATAGGCAGGGGTGAGAAGAAGTATAGCAAACACCCAAGGATGTGTTGAGGTAGGGTTGAGGGTGTGCGCTATATAGAATCCAGCCCAAGAAAGAAAAATATCCAAGACCATGATCATGTTCTGGGATAGTTGATAGAAATCTGCCAGCTATTGATAAAGACCTGAGCCATACTATGCTGGTCATTTGCCATCTTCTATAACTTAGTGTTGTGCAGAGCCTTGCAATGAGGTTTGAAATCCACCTCAACAGGAACAGGAAGACTCTCAGTGCAGCAGACTGGAGAGGCTTATGCTGCGGAACCTCACAGGTATATTTGGTGGAGTTTTGCTGCACAGCTCTTTTTCATCAGTGGTGAGAAGACTGGTGGGGAATAATTAAGAATTACTTCTTAATTTTGCAATTTGTTCATCTTAGTCTACAGACCTGAGAACACTTTAAAAAATTTAATCAATGACACACTGTTTGCAAAACAAGCTATGGCAAAGACAAGGCATCTGAGACCACTGGCTCCTAGTAGAACATAGCCCTAAAGTAGCAGTGGGAGAAATCAGAAAGAAAATCTCCCAGGTAACCCACATGTGCACTAAGAAACCTTGCCATGATGAATAATAGTTCTACTTTTAATGATAGAAAAGGTGAATACCAGAAACATTGGAAGGTAACACTGGGGACAGTGGAGGATACAGTGTCCCAGGCAGCAGTGATGGGTTTGGCTGTTCTTGGAGCATGATCCAAGCATTCTGAGTCTCCAGAAATGCTGGCCTCGTCTGGCCAGTTCCCTGCAGTGAGGATGGACAGAGATGATGATCCAAGCAGAGGGGTGTAGAAATCAAAGAGAAGGCCAAAGTGGCTTGTTGCCTAGCAACCACTTCTGGGTACCTGTGGGCAATAACAGCTGATGCTCGAAATCCAGGGAAGCCCTGGGCCTATTTCTGAGGGAACTCTTGACCCTGAGCTGAACAAGTTCTGTTTCTCTTATTGCAGACCCTCTTTAATATGCAGTGAAAGAGCCGTGATCATTTGTCATGCACAGTGGCTGGCAGGGGCCTCCTGCAGCTTCACCACCTCAGAGGCCCAGAGTGCTGAGAGAAGAGCTGCCCACTGTCCACAGAGACCAAAAGATGGCCTCATCGTGCCCCAAGCTGTCAATTCCTAGGGACACAGGCCTCTGGCTTTAGTTTTCACTCCTCGGCCAATGGGTAGCTGCTGGAGTTTGATAACAAGCCCAGGTGTGAGACTGGCAGGCCCTAGAATCTGCAGTGCTGTCAGGGGTTGCTGTCAGTGAAGCGACCAGTTCAGACCCCAGTCCACAGCTGCTTTCAGCCCAGAAACACCAAGGGTATTGTGCCCATTTAAGAGTACAGAGGGGATTTAGGAAGACACAATGTCCTTACTCTAATTGGTTTACCTCAGAGCAAACAAATATTTGGCTATATTTTTCACTGCTGATTATCACTATTATTATCATTCACATAGAATTTTACCAATCAATTCTGTCCTAAAAGATTTTTCAAATAAAATGCTCAAAATAACAGTGTCTGGCCCCTGCGCCTACTCGCCCCCTTCCAGGCCTTCCTCAGCCCCCATATAGGTGCACATATGAGACAGTATATGAATTGGGTATGTGCACAGATTCCGAAGCCAGCCAGGATGCAACTTGGAGCTCCACCACTTGGCTCTGTGATCATGTACAAGTTACTAAAATGTTCTGTGCATCTTTTTAGAATATATAAAATATAAGGTATTTCTTGGAGGTGAATAAATTAGATAATGCACGTGCTCTCGTGCCTGCTAGGCTGAGCTAGTGTGCACATGGTGCTCTCATCACTAGCCCTACCTGAGGCACCCATGAAAAGAGTTTGGGCTTTGGGCTAACATGGCACTGAATTCAAATTTTGCTAATTTTAATTCTAATTTTTGCTAATTTGAATAGCAAATTCAAATTTTGCTGTTGTTTACTAATGGTGTAACCTTAGACCAGTTGACTAACCATGGCTATCCTCCATTTACTTCCCTGGAAAGAGGAAATTGTAGATGGCCCCAAGAGAAGTCCCATAAATGAGACATCCAGGAGTTCTTAATAAATGAAGTGCTCCATAACTCCCCAAACCCTCCTCAGTTTTAAAGAACAGCCTAAGTATTACGCTATCCTCAGAGTCTTGCAGAGCCATGGAAGCAGTCATACTCTCCCAGACATTCTGAGAGCCTTTGTAGTAAAGTTCTAATGGGAGCTGTGCTGCAGTGCCTAGCAGAGTCCCCAACAAAGGAGAAGGAAACTGGCTCTGATTCAGAGTGTAGGGTCAGCCATCTCTTCTCCTGGACAACAGCGCACAAGTGGTCTTGTCTCTACCAGCTAGGTCTAGAGTGTTAATCCAATGAGAGAGGGACAATATATTATGATGAAAGTATTTCGTAAAATGCTTCCTGTTTTCAGAATTACCAAGAGCTCTTAACATTCAGTCAGTCAATCAGCAAATGGTATGCGTCAAGAACTGGGGCAGGGGCCAATAACAAACACACATTCTTTCCTCACGTACGTTATAAGCCAGTGAAGTGAATCCTCAGTAAGATGAGTCTCCAAAGCAGTTATGGTTGGACACGCAGACGTGGAAATGACTGTCATGAGGGAAAACATTTCAGTGGTTACATATCCCTAGAAGCAGGGCAAGTACAAGATCACAGGTCAGGCTAGCCCAGGTTTGGTCAGCAGACAATGAAGGAGGGGAAACCTGGGCAAGAACTTTTATTACAGGTTCCTCAGGAAGGAAAACGGAGAAGCAGAGAAACAAGTTCATTTGTATAATAGCTCTGAGATGGAAGGGAGATTAGGGCCAGAAGTGAGTAGCCGAAAAGAAGCCCTGATAGACAAGGTGACTGCGGGTATGTGGCTACGGATTGCTGGGTCTATATATCAAAGATGTGCTCATTTTCTTCGTTCACCTAATTTCTAGGAATTGGCTGTTCTGAAGGGGCAGCACCTGGGGACTGCAAAACTCCACATATCAGAAGCCATGATTATGACACAAGGGAGACTGTCAGAGAGAATTTTCCTTTAGAGGAAAAATCCAGTGTTCCTGATGCTGGGGTGAGAGTCAGAAGCTCCTGGTTGGAGCTGTCAGAGGAATGCAGGGCTTGCTCCTCTGCACCCGCTGAAGGCCGGAAGCCAGCAGCCTCAGTCACACGGTCTCAGCGGGATGCTGGCCAAGGCTCCTGCCTCCACACCGCGGTGGGGCTTGCTTCACTGATTACACCCCCTCTCTCCTCATAGCTGCATATTAGTCACAGCTGCCTCCTGAAAATCTTAGTACAAACTCTTTAAAGAGAAAATAAATTGGAAGAACAGAAACAAAAGCTATCCTACTGACACAATTTCTCAACAAGGCCAAGCGGGAAGGTGGGTCAGCCAACTAAGCTGCACCTGTGCTCACAAAGCTGTCGTCTCCTCCGCGGCACACACTGTGGACTGCAGCTATGCTGTGGGTTAGACATTGGCTTCTGGAAATCACAGCACAGCAGTACCCAGGAGTCACCTCTGCGGTACAAGCATGGCAGAGCTCTTTGTGACCCGCATCCAACTGTGTCTTCTGAGCTCTCAGTCCTTTCTGAGAAAAGGAAAACAATTCCAAAGACAGTAAAGGACGCCAGCAGAGAAGAGTGAGACAATTGGGCCAACTCAGTGTGCCTGGAAACAAGGAAAAGAAGACTCTCATTCTTGAAAGGATGTCAGCTGACTATGGTCTTCTGCTTGTCAGCAGAGCTGACCACCTAAAATCTGAGACCCTGCAATGACACATTGCCACCTTGTCCCTCTTCTTCCTCGATTTATTCAGGGCACACAAGACTCTTATACCTCCATCCTGCGTAGCTGAAGACAGGAAAAGTCCAACATCACTCATCTACTGTTAAGAATCTGATGTGGCCAACATGTCAAGGAAGGTTTGTTGTGCCTGCTAGATGTGTAGGCTGGGCTAGGTGCACCTGAGTGAGACATGGCCCCACTCCAGGGACAGAAGGATTTCCCCCTCCTGTGCTGGGGGCGGGGTTGTGAATTGAGGACCCATGGAGGAAGAAAGGCCTATGTCCACCTGGGAGAAGTCAGGGCAGCCAAGGTTGCCAGGCTGAGGAGCAGGGGAAGGAATTTGTGTCAGAAAGAGACATGAGTAGAAGCTTGGAGGCCGAAATAACATCATTTGCTAGATCACAAGTGGATGTCTCTTGACGGAACAGTACTAAGGGAAGGAGAAAGGGAAAGAGGGAGGGAAAAAATGCTGGGAAAATTCTGGATAAGGAGGTATGGAGTGGGTCAAAACATATCTTAGGTGCCATTGTTTAACGGTATTCAGCAGCACAAAAAGACTATCTGTTTCAGTTTGCATTTAGAAATGCTTTTTGATTAAAAGATACAGGCAGGAAACCTAAAGATTATTGTTAAAAAAAAAAATCACGTTAAGTACGTATACCAACTACCCACAATGGATATAATCTTTATATGTCACAAACATGAAATAATAAGAATTAGTAATAACAATGAAAGGAGCTCTAGAGATGGGAGGCAGCAGAAGGGGAACGGGAATTTTTAAAAAGTCAAGATACATTAGGTACATGGCCTACAACCTCAGATGGATGTGACATCATCAACTCCAAGTGGGTCCTAATAAAATAAATCCCAGCAAGGGATGTGGAAGTGGAAACTGGCTGTGGTGACATGACTTGAAAACAAGGGAAACAAACACTGAAGATTTTAGGCTTGCATGCAACAACTCAAGAAGACTGAAGTCCTGAGGGCTGTGGTTCAGAGTAGAATAGTGCAGC
The DNA here is from genome assembly GCA_004027165.1 of Ctenomys sociabilis. Classification (NCBI taxonomy): domain Eukaryota; kingdom Metazoa; phylum Chordata; class Mammalia; order Rodentia; family Ctenomyidae; genus Ctenomys; species Ctenomys sociabilis. The sequence continues at coordinate 5,528 of PVKA01031640.1, read as the reverse complement.
CCAATGTGGCTCCATGCTAGCTGGGAACACTGGGAAAATTTTGTTTTTGTTTTTGTTTTTATGTATTTGGTACAAGATCTCTAAGGTCTCCAGGGTCTCACTCTGTAGATCAGACTCATAGTGATCTGCCTGTGTTCAGCCTCCCAAGTGCTGAGATTACAGGCATGCACCATCACTCCCAGTCTCAACCCTGGGCAAGTTGTTTATTTTTCTCAGTAGCCAATTTTCTGTGAAAGAAGAGAAAAATTGCAAAGAATTCAAAATGGCCTCCCTGGCACCTGGCAAGCACCCCACAAGCCTTGGCTATGATTACTAATTTGGGGTACAGAGGGAGAAGATGACAAAAAAAACATGTTGGGAAAGCAACCAAATTTGAGAAATGGGCACCTCTATTTCAAGTCTGTACTTTGGTTAAGGGCAGAGTACTTTTCCTGAGTGCGGTCCTTTCTCTGAAGATGCTGCCTGATTCTGGGCTCAAGCGAATGTTCAGAGTGTAAAGGTTCAGCAACCTTTCTTTGTTTTAGTGAGGTCCAGTGCCCAGTGTCTTCTAGTCATAGCAATTCTGCCTCAGGCTGTGATAGAATTACGTTGTCTTCTGGTCATAACCAACATAACTGCACCATAGCCTGAGGCAGCATTTTCTCCTAGTACTGTGCAATCTGTCATTCTCCCACTCAAGTCTCCGTCCCTACCCGTCTGCCTCTTCAAACTCCAGGAGGTCTCACCTTGTACCCACTCCTATGGCACCCCGGGGAGTAGACCCATCTCATGGGAGCCAGCCTCTCAGTATCTGCCCCCAGAGATTCCTCCACTTGGAGAACTCACAGCTCCCCTTAGCCCCCATCTCTGCATCAGGGAGTGAAGCGCTTTGGGAGAAATGAAGATGAGGAAGATGGGAGTGGAAACAGAGCCACTTTGGGTGTCACCTCTCAGGGACAGATTGTGCAGTTTCTTGACCAATGCCTGGAGACAGTTGCTTCACGCATCATGTCCCATGATATTGTTTATGACCAGGAGACAATGTAACTGTGTCGCAGCCTGAGGTAGAATTTTCAGCCTTAGCTGTGTCAGTGCACAATGTGGCATTTGTTCTCAGATAGGTGCAGCATAAATGTAGTTTCTTTTTAAAACATACATCGATTGGCTATGATAAAAACAGATGCAAAAAAGTGTGAGTACCTCAAAGTGAAACTCTTCCAACCGAATTAAACTACGAGCAAAACTTAAAAACAGCCAGAAAATTTATTTTTCATTTCTGATGCACAAGAAAACAATGATAAGAATGGGAGTGACTTGTCACCAGAAATAATGGAGACCAGAGAGCCAGTGGAAAAGGTATCAGAAAGCTTTCAAGGAAAACAAAAGCTGAGAATTAAGTGCTCAAAAGCCTGTGCTATAGCAAATGCTGAAGATAGTACTTCAAACAGGAAATAGATATCAGATGAGAACTTGGCTCTACAGGAAGGAAATAAGATTGCTGGAAAATGTGGATAAATACAAAGACTCCCCTTCTGTCTTACAATTTATTTGAAAGGCAAATAATTGGAGAAAAATAATCTTTTGTGAAGTTCCTAAGTAAAAATAGGTAATAGTGCTAAAAATAGAAAAATATGTAAACTGAATATGCTGTTATTAGATTCTTATATTATGAGGTCTGGCCAAATAGCTTAGCAGATTAAAGTGCCTGCAAGCAGGTGCAGGAGCCTGGGCTTTGATCCCTGGGCCTGCCATGCTGGCCCAACCCCTGGGACAGGCCTATAATCCCAACTCTTAGGAGGCTGTAGACAGGTAGATCATTGAGTCTGAGCTAGTAGTGAGACCCTGAACACCCTGTAGACCCTTCTCTAAGATACAAAAAAAAAAGATTCTTACATTATGAATGAAATGAAACAATATTAATTCTAAATAGAAGTAATAAGTGAGATACAAACTATGGATGCATATTTAAAACCTCCAAGCAAGGGCTTAAAAAAAAAACTTAAGAAGATATATATAATTAGCACAGTAACAGAAGGAATAAAATACGTTACTAGAAACCTAATTAATCAAAAGAAGACAGAAAAGAATATCACATTTATATCAAATGAAATAAATGCTGAGAAGACTAACTTAACCCAACCATTTCCATGTGCACATTTAATGTTTACAAAATGAAATAGTCCAGTTAAAACTCAAAGACTAAATTTAAAAAGCCTAGGTACAAATCCATCTGTCCATACAGATGCACTTCGAATTCAAGGACTCACCCGAGTTGAAAGTAGCAGGATGAGAACTGGAGCACATGCAGACAGCTAGCAGAGCAGGGATGCTGTGGCTGTACTGGCATCAAACAAGGAAGAGGTCAAGGCAAGGGTGCAACAAGAGATAAAGAGAAATCATTCACAATGAACGAAGGCACAATTACATAATAGCCCAAATGAACACTCATTTAATAGTGTAGCTTTAGAAGGCATGAAAGAACAGCAGGCAAAACTGAGGAGAGAGAGCTGGGCAGATGGCTCAGTAGAATAAGTGCTTGCCTGGCAAGCACAAGGACCAGAGTTCAATGCCTGGCTCTACCAAGAAAAGAAAAGAAAAGAAAATTGAAGAGAGAAATAGATACATATACAGTTATACAATACTTGCAGATTTTAACACTCCTTTCTCAGCCACTGGTAAAATAGTAGACTAAAAACATAAGTAAGAAAATTATATATTTGAGCAATGCTATTGACCAATGTGATAAGTTGACATCATGGACCTCAATCAACCACTGCAAAACACATTCTCTGAAACATATCCAGAACCTTCAACCAAATACACCAAGTGCTATGTCATAAAATAAGCCTTAACAAGGTTCAAAGGAATTAATCCATAATTTTCTAGCATAAAAATTAAATTAGAAATTAGAAGATAGATTAATAGAAAGTAAGGCAGTCTTTTACAAATGAATAGGGGAACAAGAAATAGGAAGAAAAAGAAGGGGAGATGGGGGGAAGAATTGGAGGGGAAAATAATAAAAATACAACTTTTGCAAACAGAAAAGGACCAAGAGTTGGAACATGGAGGGAGGGAAGGAGAGGATAGGGGTGGTGAATGACAAAAAAGAGAGTGAGAAAATAATTAAGATGACTATGGCCATGTACTGACCCCCCACAATCATTGTAATCATTAGGTACAACTATATGGTAATAACAAACAATAACAGTAAATTAGAAATTAATATCAGTAATCTAGAAAACTACTTCCAAATATTCAAAAATTTAGCAATATGCACCTAAATAATTTACCTCTTGCCCTTAGGTCAAAGAATAAATCAAAAAAAGAAATTAGGAAGTAGTTTGAACCTAATGATCACATTTTAAAATGTGGGGTACAATTAAAACAGTGGCCTAAGAGAAATTTGTAGTTCTGGGTACTAATATTAGAAAGGAAGAAAGCTTTAAAATCAATAACCTAAAAATAATCTAAGCTTTCACCTTAAGAACTCAGGCAAGGAAAAGCAAATTAGAACTTACATAAAGGAGTAGGTGGAAATAATAAGAGCAAAATCCAAAATTATAGGGAAAATCATCAAACAGTTCTTTTGCAAGTTTAATAAAATTAAAAACCTCTAGAAGGTTAGTTAGGGAGAAGAAAAAAAGAGGAAAAAGAGAGACATTGAAAGATAATAAGGGAATGTTACAGACAATTTCACCTCACTAAACTTGACAACTTAGATTAAATGGATAAATTCCTTGTATAAGATAATTTTTAAAGTAACAAAAAGTAGAACATTTGAATATCTTTTATATTAAAGAATTTGCAGTTAGAAACCTCCTCAGTAAGAAAATTTTAGGCCCAGGTGATTTCTCTGGTACATTCTATGAAGATTAACAACATTACACAAAATCTGTCAGAAAACATAAAGAAGAAAATCCTTTTAACTCATTTTATGAGCCCTCTATGATTCTGGCACAAACATTTAACATGAAGATTACAAGGAAAGAAAATTATAGGTCAATACTGCTCACGGACATAGATTTTTACTTTTTTATTAATTTTATTGAGAAATGTCAGAGATTAGTTCTGATCTGATTTCCTCTATATATTTCTGCATTTGATGCTTTAGTTCAGACACTATTAATTCAGAGATTTATTTTTTATTTCAGAGGTTACTTCTGCTCTGAGTTCCTCTATACCTTTCTGCAGTTATTTATTTGTTTCAGATGCTATTAATTCAGACATTTTCGCTGTGTGATTCCTAATTTCTTTTATGCTAGTGTCTTCTGCACTTGTTCTGAGTGGGCTTGGGGCCTGAGATTGCATTTTTCTCCTTTTCTTTGTCATTTTGTATAGCACACAAATAGCAATGAGACAGTTTCAAAACCAATTAGAAGGACAGATTCAATAATTAATACATTGCATATTGTTGTCTTCATAGTAGTTATTCATAATACAAAATGCAGACATGATATTCTCTCCAAACACTATTAGTACAAATCTTTCTTCTCATTGAATTAAGAGAAAGTAGCTGCATATCTATCCTAACTATTTTGTATATACAGATACAGAATTTTAAATGTCTTTAGAAAAATACTAGAAAATAAAACCCAGCAATATATAAATAAAGTAGACTCATAGCCAAGTGGTCAAACCCTATCTTTGCTTTCTAATACATAGCTTCAAAATATGATCTGCACTCGGGAGGCTGAGGCAGGAGGATTGTTGTGAGTTCGAGACCATCCTGAGCTACAAAGTGAGCTTAAGGCCAGCCTGAACTGCATAGTGAGACCCTGTCTCAAAAAGACAAAAAAAAAAAAAAATATATATGATCTGATCTTGTCCTCACTGTGATAAAATTCAAAGCAAGCTCCAGTAAAGCTTACTTCCTATCATGAAATGTGGAAGACATGTTTAAAATACAGCTATTAGTTGGCTGAGTTCCTCACACGTGAGTGTGCCAGACAGCTGGAGCGTCACTTCATGGCTTGCAATTGAAGGCAGCTTTTGAGAAAGTCAGAGATAGGAGGAAAGAAAAATGCCCAGAATGCTACTATTCTTTTTCTGTTCTTTCTCTTTCTTTCTTTCTTTTTTTTTTAATTTTATTTTATTTTATTGAGAGACAAATATCAATGAGACAGTTTCAAAGCTGATTAATAGGACAATTTGAATAATTAATACTTTTTACATTGTTATCGTTCTAGTGGTTATCCATAGTACAAGAAGCAGATAAGGTCTCCTGTCCAAACACTATTAGTACAAATCTTTCTTCTCATAGAATTAAGTAAAAGTAGCTGTATATCTAGCCTAACTATTCTGTGTATACAAATACAAAATGGTCCTTCCTTTGTTTTTTGGTTTTTTTTTTCCATTTATTCTTATTTTATTGAAATACAAATGTCAATCAGACAGTTTCAAAACACCATAACCATACAGAGTCGATGAAATAATACATTGCAAACTGTTTTCATAACGTTTTGGTATTGTACAAGGTGCATACATGATATTATATTTACAGGTTTTTATATAGCTGAATTATATCAAAGATTCAATAATTATTTACCTAG
>PVKA01031639.1:0-26079 GCA_004027165.1 Ctenomys sociabilis | reverse complement strand
GCGGTACTTTTTCAAACTGCTTGAAGATAATTTTAGAATATTTTCCTCCTACTTCAGAACAATGAGAGAGCCTTGCGCTTTCCCCTCCCCCTCTTCAGGAGCAAGGCTGTATCTGTAACAGGTGGGGAAAAATGTATTGTGGTCTACAAATTTCTTGTTGGAGCTTGCTTGCTTTTTGAAGTCAGAGAGAGAGAGAGACAAACAGACAGACAGATAGAGACAGAGAGACAGAGACAGAAGCAGAGACAGACAGAAAAGGAGAGACACAGAGACACACACATGCAGAAACAGACAGACAGATGGACAGAAGGAAGGGAGAGAGAGAGGGACACGGAAGAAAGAGACAGAGACAGAGACAGAGAAAGAGAGAGTTCAGTGTCTAGTACATGACTTCTGTCTTGATGAAAATAGTAAAAATATCAAAACCTTCTCCTCGTATACTGAAGTCCTAGCCTGTAGGTGGAGACGAATGCGTCCTGGAGGCCCTGGACCATTTGTTCTGTTGGACATTCCCGATCTAGGCAGGTAGGAATTGCAGTTAATATCAGATCAGCAGTGTATATATGATTTGTAATGAAAGGAGTAAGAAATCTTTGATTATGGCTTAGTGTGATAAAAACAACCCTAACCTAGCCCAGTAGGAGAAGAATTCTTAGACCTTGGCTCCTTTGAGAACACAGACATTAAGGCCATACCTCCATTTGGCTCTTGCCTGTGTTCAATTTTAAATTAATTTTATTTATTTATGTATTTATATATGTATGTATGTATGTATTTATCTGTATTTTAGGGAAGTATCTACAAGGTGTTCAGGGTCTCAGCATCAGGTCCGGCTCGTAGTGTCGCCTGTTTACAGCCTCCCAAGAGCTGGGATTACAGGCGCACACCACCACTTCCAGTCTCAATCACCTTCTCAGCGTGCCCTGGGACCGGGACCAACACGAACTCCCGGCCCCTGTGGCTGCTTGCAGGCACTTTAATTCATTGAGCTATTTGGCTGACCTTTTTTAAAATTAGTATGATGGCTCAGCATGATGCATGGATCCATTTTTAAGGCCAAAGCCCACATCCCATGGACATTATGCTGTTTCACCAGAAACTGGCCATACAATTGGGCCAAAGCAGACACCCTAGGGCAGATCAAGCTCTGTATCTGTCTACTGTTCCTTGAAAATCAGGTTTCAAAGCATAATGTGCTCGTCAGGCTTATTTTTATGGCTCTACTAGTTTGTTCCTGCTGAAACATGTGCATGAGAAGGTAGAGGTAGAGCTGTGCCTTCTGGGAAATGCCAAGTGCCAGTGTGCTGGTATGCACATGCCCACCATGGTCACAAATGCCTACGGGCACACTCTGCCACTTCAGGATTTCCTGGATTGAGGCCTGAAGTGATTAAGTCTGTGTTATTACAGGATTGCATTGACTCCCTAAACACTGAAGAGCTATTAAATATATTGTTGCTTCCTACATCTTTTAGAAAAATTTCCTCTACTGTAAGGTGAAAGTTAAAGCTGTTATCTTGCCTCCCTGGGACTTTCTTACTTTCTTTCTATTATTTTTGAGTTTCGTCTTTACTATAAGAGTTCAGAATTGTTGAAAGAAAAATGTTCATTTGGTTTTTTTTTTTAATTTTTGTTTTATTGAAGTACAAATATCAATGAGACAGTTTTAAGATACCTTGACAAGATGGATCTGATAAATTAATACATTGCAAACTGTTTTCATAATGTTTTGGTATCATAGAAGGTGCATACATGATATTATACTTACAGACATTATTATAGCGTATGACTCTCATCAGTAAAGAAAAAGAGTATAGCTGTTTGCGTATCTTATTTTTTATACCTGAATTACATCAAATATTCAATAATTCATACGTTCTACCTTATTATTTTCCTAGTGGTTGTCCATAGTACTAGAAGCTGACATAATATCCTGTCCAACCACCATTAGTGCAAATCTTGCCCCTCATAGGATTATGCAGAAGCACAGCATTATCTATCCCCAAATGTTCATTTGTAATTAGATACAAACAAATTAGATTAACTTTTTGGTTATTTTCTTGGAGAAGCACGATTGAATCTCTAAGGCAGCTAACTGCCTGGATTGGTGTCTCACGCTTGTCATTTACTAGTTCTGTGACTATAAGCTTGCTGGTGCTCAGTTCTTCCCTAAAACTTGTGACAATTATGCTGTCTTTGTGGAGTTGTGAATATTAAGTGAATAAATTCTATAAAACACTTAGAACGGTTACCAGTATACTGTAAAAACAGTGTAGTTCATATAATAATGTTGTTTTTTTCTTTTAGTACAAAATAAATTAGCACAATAGGACCTGTAAAATGGCATGGGAGCTGGGTGAGGTGGCACTCATCTATAGCCCTGGTACTCTGGAAGGCTGGGGCAAGAGGATGCTAAGTTTGAGCCTAGTTTGGGCTACTTAGTAACTCAGTGAGAATCTGTCTCAAGATAAAAGACAAAAAAAGGAACTGGGGATGTATCTCGGTGGGAAGGCCCTGGGTTAAATCCCCAGTGCTAAAAACAATAGTATCGAGAAATGATCTTTCATTTGAGGTTGATAATACTTTTATAAATAACTGTGGCTATTATTACACTACCACCACCTGTCACCAAGGCATAGTGATATCTATGGTCTTGCTACACAGCTCAGACTTGTAGTGACCCTCTGATGAGTGTGTCAGCCTGCTCACAACTGGGATTATAGGGATGCACCATCACACCCGGTTTCAGGGCTGGCATGGTGCCCCCAGGGTTTCAGGCCAGCAGGACAGGAGGTACCAGGGGTCAAACCCTGGTCTTTGTGCTTGCCAGGTAGGTGCCTAAGCTGCCTAGCTATCTCCCTAGCCCTATGTAGGCAATTTCTAATGTCATTTGAAGGTTAAACAACTTGGTTTATATTGTATGATGTTATATGTAATTTTCAAATTTCTCAATTTTCTTATCTTGAGATTGACTCAATGCTATGTATTTTTCTTGTATATTCTTATGATTTACATGTTTATCTCTGTGAAGAAACTGGTTTATGTGTCTGTGTGTATGCATGGAGGGGTGTTGGTGTTGCTAAGGACAGAATCTGAACATGTGCTATTTCACATTTATTGGAAGCAAAAGGCAGGGAAATGCTTGAGAGGCCCCCTGGGTCAGTGGGGAAAAGCACAGCCTCAGCTGGCAGATTCCTCTAACTCCTCTTTTCCTTCTCATCAGCTGTGTTCTTATGAGCACAAGCTGGGCCCTGCATACATCACAAGCAGCCCACTGTCCAGAAGCTGGCTTCAGAGGGGACTGAAGTATTCAGACTACAGCTGGGTGGTCATTGCCCCCTTTCATCTTCCTCTATAATATGAGAAAAGGACAATTAGCAGTTTTTATCCACATAGGGATGGCAAAGCATATCTTGGGCTTGAAAAATGCCAGGGGGTCTCAGTGCTTCTCTGCGTTCAGGTATATTAGGGATGTGAAGAAACATCTAGAAAGGAAACCCTTGTTGCTTTCTCATGAATGTCAGTCTGTGACTGATGCTAGCTTTTAAGGTGGGCCTTTGTGAAAGTGCTATAGCCCAAGTGAAGGACTAGCGTCGCAGAAGACGGTGCACACTCGGACCAGGCGAGCAATGTCTCTCTAGAAGTACTCTCTATGTGGTTCTTTAGGACTTGCTACATGGGCCCAAACGTTTGGCTACATTAGAGATAATTGTACATTGATCAATGAACACCCCACTGGAAACCTGTCCTCATCACATACAGTGGACAGAGCTCAATGAAATGGAGTCCCCTGGTGGAGATTGCAGTGTCTCAGAGATACATGAATTCTTTGGCTGGGGACACAGAGACAATGAATAAAAGAGTGACCATGAAGTGATATTTATCATTTGGAGAGGTAAAGAAGTGCTGGAAACAAGCTTGGAAAAGTAATTACAGTCAAAACTTTTCACTTCCCAGTTTTGACCATGTCGAGCCTTGTTGGCTACTAGGATTCTGTAAGAATTCTTTCTGTATAGAGAAGAACATCTTTATATGAGATGTGCAGCATTTTCCCAGTGTGTATAGCAACCTTTATATACCACTCTTAATCTCCATCAAAGCAGATGTGAATAATTTTTCAGAGCAGGGGCACATGGGGAGATCTTGGGGTTTTCTTCCTGTCCGTGCCATTCATAGACTTTGTGTTACAAAATTTCACTGTGCTGCTTTTCCTAAATTAATCCTGTCAAAAAATAACACTGACCTTCTTTGTTATTTGGTATAAGCCAACCATCATACTAAAAACTTTTCAAATTTATTCTTATTTATAACAATGTTAATGGCAAACCTTCCCACTGTGATAGTTAATTATCTCTAGTTCCATTTCTTTCTTTATATTAATTTTATTGAGAAAGAAGTAGCATTGAGACTGTTTCAAAACAGGTTAGTAAGACAGTTGCCATAATTAATACATTGTCTATTGTTGTCTTTGTATTCATAGTATAAGATCATGCAGACATGATATGTTGTTTAAACACTATTAGTTCAAAACCTTCTCATTGAACTAAGAGAAAGTAGCTGTATATCTATGCTATTATATATATATATATATATATATATATATATATATATATATATATATATATATATATTATTTTCACTACAAAATGGTCCTTCATTCACATCCCTCTTTTTTGTTTACTTTTGTCAGAGATGGCTATTCCATTGCCATTCATACATCGTAGGTGCATGAATTCAGCAAAGTAATCCAATATATTCCAGTAGTCTATAATAGTAGTGGATTATGGAAAAAATATGGAATTCTTCATGAATTTTCATGTCATCCTTATGCAGGGGCCATGCTAATCTTCTCTGTATCGTTCCAATTTTAGCATATATGCTGCTGAAGTGAGCACTCTAGTTCCATTTCTTAGTAAGGGAACTTTTCATCAGCTGTGTGTGTGTGTGTGTGTGTGTGTGTGTGTGTGTACACATATTTGTATATGTTTAGAGAGGGAGGAGATGCCTATCTCTGTCTAAAGAAAATATGCAAGAGAATTATACTTCAGAGAATGATGCTCAGTACCTCCTGTCGCATGCCGTCCTCTGTCTGTGATCTACATTACACCATGTGTGGCCCAGTGCATGTATTGTGTGTACTCTGGTTTCACAGCAGGCTGTGTTCTCTGTATCCCAGAGTTATCTTAAAGTACCAGTGACTACCTTTTACAATTGGAGTTCTGATGTTTAACGTATCTATCTGTGCATTGTACTTACTCAAGTGTCTGCAAGCATCTCTCAACACTTTTGAGGAACATATGTCTTAGGGAGTGGGTTCATTGCCCACAGAGATAAAGTAGAACATTCCATGAGACCTCGTGGCACCGCATTTCTGGTTCTGTGAATGCAGGTCAGCTGGTTTATGCTGGGAAGCCATGGGGCTTTTTGTTGCTTTATATGTGATTCCTTCATGGTGTCTGACTTGATATCCTCCATGGATACAAGACTGACATTGCTGTGCACGTATTTGCCCCACTCTGGGTAAGCCACAGCTTAGTCAGGGCGTGATGAAACTCCACTTTGTGAGGGAAGAAATTATTTTGCTTCCCTCTACCATTTCAGTCTTCTAAAGTAGGCAGGCCATAGCGCCCACATTGTCTGGAGCCATTTTCTTTCAGAGTGGGAAGCCCTCTCTCTGCAACCTCTTCAGCATGAATCTGAAGTATTTCTTTTAATCTGTGACATCTTCTGGGAGAAGCTAAAATCTTGGCTGAGATCACTGAAAATTAATAATATATTATTATACCTTCAGTAATCATTTTAGTTTTCCAAATTATTGTTCACATTTCATTTCCATCTCTAACACTATCATCTCTAACACTATGAATTAGGTCATTCATGTCTTTCAGTAAATGTAAACACTATAGGCTTTACATATATTTGTAAGAATATTTCAATGGAGGGATAGGGAAACTCACTTGGGCCATTCCCTTCACTGATAGTTATAATCAAGATATACAGTCTTTACAAAATAATGGTATCATACGAAAGGATTAGGATTATGATTCTATTTTTTAAAGCTACAATGTTTCACAAAAATCTGCCATCTTTAGCTACTAGTAAGACTTTCATGCAGCTACCCTTACTTAACAAGAAGCTCCTAGACTATGAGTTGTTTGTGGCTGGCTTCCCTTTCTGACTGACTGCTTGGAAACTGTGTTACAATGAAACAACATTTGTTGCCTATTTTGAATATCAACTCAGAGTGTGCAGAAATCAGTCCTTTCCATACTAGATCCTTACAAAGCTTAGTTTTTCTTCAGTGGCTATGACTCAACTGTTGCAAGGTAGTTATGTATGTGTTTTTCACCTCAGTGTCTCTTATCTGACTTCTCAAAGAGCTTATCTGTGTCTTCAGAGTGGCTCAACACATAGAAACAGAGATATGAAGAAGGTGTTCTTTGCTTCATGAACTTTTCTTTTTCAGCCTCAGAATAATGCTTTCTCACCTTCATACTTTTTTGGGTTTTGTTTTGTTTGTTTGTTGGAGTCAGGGTCTTCTTTCATAATTCAAACTGGTCTTAAAGTCACTATGTAGCCAAGGCAGGCCTTGAACTCACAATGATCCTTCTGCCTCAGTGTCCTGAGTGCTAGGATTACAGGTGTAATCCACCATACCCAGCACCTTCACACTTCCACAAAGTTATTTCCCCTTGCAGAGCCAAGTATCACTCAATCAAGGAAGTGGTAGACTAGGCAGTCTAACCCAGGGTTATTTGTAATAATGTGTTGCATATCACACTGAATAGTGTAGGGGATTTTTAGGGAGTAGGAATGCTGTTAATGTGGGAAGACGACCCAGTTTTCCTGGAGGTAGGGCTGGAGTAAGAGACTCATTCTTCTCCATTAAGCATTTCTTGATTGATCTGGCCAGAAGGGCTCTCTTTCTCTTGAGAATCTGGAAACTCTCATGTCTGATAAAATGAAGCAAATATCTACTTACAAAAGTGCAGGATGTTACAAGACATTTTCTACCTCCTCTTTGCAATAGAAGCTGTCATATTTCTAAATTGGCCTGGACAGCACAATGCCTATGTTCCTGGGAGTGGACAACAAGGGTCATATTGTCTACTTTCAATTATTACCATGTACTACCTATTCTGAATAATGTTTGTGATAAAATATAGCCCTCGTCCAAATATTTTTGGTCTAGGTTCTAAATGATTCATGTTATCATTGAGTTTTCATAATTTGTATGTAAGCTTCATGCCAACATATTTATAGTACATATCCGTTAATAAAATTGCATTCTATATACATGTTAACTCAGAGAAATTCCTGGCTGCAGCATTGTTTTTTTAGTCCTGAACACATATGGATTCAGCTACTTTATTTATTTGGAGAATAAATTCATAACATTCAGAATCACTGAAGTTTGTCCACTGGATATGTGGTACTATATATTTTTATATTCAAGAAGTCTTTTTTAATGTATTCATTGAAGGGTCTCACTACACAGTTCAGACTCATAGTGATCCTGTTTTCAGCCTCCCCAGTGCTGGGATTGTAGGCATGCACCACCATTCCCAGTCTCAATGGTTCTCTCAGCGTGCTCAGGGGGGTAGGGGTTGGGGAGAGTGACACAGCATGTGCTGCCAGGGATTAAACTTCAGTCCCTATGTTTACCTAAGCAGGTGCTTAGTCTGCTGAGCTATCTCACTAGTCCTCAAGTCCATTTAAATAAACAATAACAACACAATGATTATACAGGCAAGAGGTATAGCTGAAACTGTTTTCTTTCTGTCTTTGTGTGCAGCTGTGTTGGACTTTATTTGTCTTTAACATTTAAAAATAGAATACAGAATAGGTTATGAGCTGCAATATTGTTGCTTGGTAACTTTAGTTTACACATGGAATATTTTATTGGTTAATATTATTTTTAAAGAGTTCATTGTTTTAAAATTGCAGAGTGAATTAAGTGAACTTTATATTAGTGGTATAGTTTAGTAGTTGCCTCAATTATAATTTGTAGAATTTTAATTTTAATAAAGATTCATTTTTTAGTTTAATAAAATTCACCTATGAGCCAGTGGATAATTATTTTTATAAACTACTGTATCATACTGTAACTAAATCTTCAAAGCTTATACCATTCAAGTTACTAAATAGCTCTACATTTCCCTTTTTGTATTCTGATATTTTTCAAATGTTTATTAATTTGCATATTTGTATATATAAAGTTTCAGTGTGAGAAAATATTCACTATACTTCTTTTCTAGTCACTTGAATTATTTTTTCCATTTTATGATTATTTCTGAAAATAATTTTCAATATGGAAGTAGAGGTTTTTCAAAGGTACATCCTGGGTCTCATACATCCCAGGTGCAGGCCTGTAATCCCAGCACTCGGGAGGCTGAGGCAGGAGGATTGTTGTGAGTTCGAGACCAGCCTGAGCTATAAAACGAGCTTAAGGCCAGCCTGAACTGCGTAGTGAGACCCTGTCTCAAAAAGACATAAAAAAAAAGAATCTATAAAATAAAGCTTTCTAATCTATAGTGGCATGAAAAATAGATATTCATCACAAAAAAGCAACGAGGAGTTGAAGTTTTCTTCCTTTGTGAAGATTATTTTTGGCATTGAAACTTCTCTACTATCAGATATGAATGTTGAAGCAAACAGCAGGAGAAATAATAAAGGAGAGTTGGCAAATAAGCCACAAACCAAAACAACTGATTTTCATCCCTTATCAGAACATGTGTGATACAGCAGTTCTCTTCTGTCCTGAGTGTCATTGGCTGGATTTACATAATTTAGACAGGCAGAAAAGCTTGTTAATGCATTTGTCAGATGGAAAGCTATAATTGTGCCACTTGATTCACGGAATCATTCTTGCAAACATTGGCTGTAGTTTCTGAGAGACAGGAAGTGTAACATCTTGTTTGTGCATAGAGGGAACACCCCTGATGACTTTCAATGCCTGCAAGCGTTACTGACTATGTGCTCTTTCAATAAGGAAACATCCCTGTGCTAGCTGGTGAGTCAACCATCTTTGTCATATTGATTAGAATATTCAAGAACCACAGTGATGTTTGCATAGCTCCATTGCCACTCAGGGAGGCAGCTTCTGAGACCAGCAGGCTGCCTTTCTCTCTGCCCCTCATCAGCTTTGCAAACTTCTCCCAAGCATGTAATTTCAGGACACTGAAGAGAACACATGTTTTATTGTGCTACTAACCTCAGGTAATAGCTCTTTAACTCGATAGTAGAGCAACATATTATAGTCAGGATAGAAACTTTGGACCACAAATGGCTTTGAAGAAAGTGAAGTTGTGTGTTTGTGTGTTAAACAGGACTGATGGGAAAGAACTTCAGTATTTTTATGTTTCAGTCTTTTACCTTAAATTGAAGAAATTCAGTGCTGTTGAGATAGGATGACTATCTGAAATTTAAGCAGTATATTAGCATTTGAAATAGCCATCGAGGGAGTACTCTCATTTTTAGCCATTTTCATGATTTTATAAATGTCCTCCACATTTCTTACTACATTTTCTTGCAGTGGACAGGAAAGCTTTAAATTTTTCCCATCCCTGATAGTTATTACATTTATTTTTTGTGTCACTTGCAGAAGACCATGTATGTATCAGTTCCTTGAATTGGGCATGAGACTTCTGGACTGAAAGCCTTTGTTTTCTATTGTTTTTTATTCCTAAAATCTCTTGCTGGGCATGGTAACGCACACCTGCAACCCCAACATTTGGAGTTTGAGGCAAGAGGATTGCATAGGCCTATCTATGCCCATGTGGGTTCCAGGTAGGTCTGAACTACATAGTGAGATCCTATCTCAAGAGAGAGAAAAGAAAAACCTGTCCATGTCAACTCTCTGATTATAAATGGACTGTTTGTTCCCTGGAATTCAGCTCAAAAACAAACTTCCGAGGAAACCTTGCTCCCAAATACCTGGCTGAGGTTAATCCTATGCATAGCCATTTGAGATAGTTTGTGTATAACAGAGTTACTTTCCCATTTATCATGCAATCTTGCTCCCCATTAGAAGACAAATCCCTCCAAAGCAGGTGTTATGTTTCATATATTCCTATGTCACCCAACCATCACATACAAATCTCTAAACACTGGTTTCAGCTCAGGTAAATTTGAAAGGAGAAAAGAATGGCAGATAGAAAGTTTATTCCGGGAAAGTGACCCCCTTGTTAGGTAATTTTGTCTCCCAAGGAAGTTTCCTGAAGACCAAATACCATTGTCTATAACTGTCTTATTTTTCATAATTATGGTATAGTTATAAGCTCCATGATCTAGTGTTGACTTATCCATGAAAATAAAAAGGGAAGCTAGGAGGCTATGTCAGGTGACAATATATGAGAACAGGGTTTCACTTGGACTTTTGCCTCCAGTCTCCTTGTTTCTTTTTATCATAAATCTAACCACATCCAGTTACTTATTGCTAAATACTTCCTTGTAGGTAAACTGCCTTACTCTTTCTGTTCAACTTTTTGAATACTTATCATTGTAATTTAGCTTGTGCTTTGCTTTCATTTTTATTTTGGAGTTTTGAAAGCAACTAAAACAGGAAGTCTTAAATCAAATTTGTTTGAGAACTCTCATAGTTTTAAGTAAGTAATCAGTTTGTAAAGTTTTTGCAGGTCCCTAAGTCTCTATCTGACTCCTAGAAATTCAATTATACTTCAGTTATTTTAAACCTAAATTGATAAAACATGAATAGTAAAACATTTGTTAGGTATCAAGAGATACGTAGGAGTGAGAACATTCCTAATGGCAAGGGTATAAAAATAGATCAGCACACTGTTGTAAGTAGAGAGGTACAGGGAAAAATCTGACCTTTATTTATTTATTTCTTAAATTTTTATTTTATGCATTTAAAACAAGGTCTCACTATGCAGCTTGTACTCACAGTAATCCTCCTGCTTTCAACCTCCCCAGTAGTACTCCCCAGTAGTATGGTATTACAGGTATGCGCCACCATATCCAGACTTGGTCACTGGCTCAGCATGCAGATCGAACCCTGGTCCCTGTGCTCTCTGCCTAAGCAGGCGCTTTAGTCCACTGAGCTATCTTGCCAGCCTGCTAAAACATTTCTTGAAGTAACTTCTCAGATGTATGTTTTTTCTTTAGTCAAACAGATTGCACACTTCTTTGCCTCAAAAATGGAAATAATGAAACAATTTAAAATCATTAAACATTGGCTTAGGGCCTGGGGAGATGGCTCAGTAGAATAAGTGCTTCCCTGGCAAGCACAAGGGCCTGAGTTCAATCCCCAGTTCCACCAAAAAAACAGAAGAGTCCACATGTTGGAGTGAACCTTAAGTTCGGGCGTGGTGGTGCGCGCCTGTAATCCCAGCCCTAGGGAGGCAGGAAGCAGGAGGATCACTGTGAATGTGGGCTGCATAGTGAGACCCTGTCAAAAAAAAAATCCTAAACATTGGCTTAATCTTGTTATTATGGTCATAATTATTAGTCTGCATATATAGCATAATTATGCACTCTGGGTTAATTGGGAAAATATAATGGAGTTCAATAATCATAACGTGACAGTAATTTGGGGTCTTTCAATATCAATTTTGTCTAGAATTTTCTTTTCTATGTGTCTTGATTCTCAGATATATTTTAGATGTTGAGGTCACAAAGTAAATACTTCCATGATAAGTTAGTACAGCATAATTTATTCAATAATATAGAAAATAGAATTTTTCTGTGCTACAGATTTTACATACTTGGTAATTACTAATTAGATATTCATAGATAGGAAGACCTATTTACAAGAAAAAGTTGTCTCCCCAAAACAAAGTCAAACCACTATACAGAAATCTCAAAAGAAACTTGGAGAAATTCCATGGAGAAACAAAACTTCAAATTATTTAAGAACATCATGTCTTCAGATGACTATCTTGAGTTGCATGTCTCCTACACAGAAAAAGTCATGGAAAAACTATGTAAAACAGCATTGAAAATCAGGGGGAAAAATCCTAATACCAGGTTTATAGGGAAGTGATTGTCTGAAAGACTTCTCCCCTTTTATATAATGGGATACGTCAAAAGATAGTAAGACACAGGTCTGGGGAGATGGCTCGGTGGAATAAATGCTTCCCTGGCAAGTGCAAGGGCCCGAGTTCAATCTCTAGTTCCAAAAAAAAAAAAAAAGACAGAGATAGTAAGACAATGTGATCACTGCTTAAGAAGTCAAAAGGGATTCCTAGGCATGGTGGTGCATGCTTCTGATCCCAGCACTCTGGAAAGCTGAGACATGAGGATTATGAATTCAGTTTCTTCTTGAGTGACTTATGAAGACCCTCCCAAAATTAAAATGAATGAATTAATTAAAAGGTTTGGGGATGCAGCTCAACAAGGAAGCTTTGGATTCAATTTCCTAAACAAACAGAAATAAAAGTAGTAATATGAACTAATGGTTAATGAAATATAGAGTAATGAGAAGAGTATGCTTTTAAATCTTAATTTTCTTAATTATTAGCATAGTATTGTAGGCAAGCTCTTTACTACTTCATTTTCTATAAAATAAGGTTTTATTATATTATTTTTCTTGAGAAAAGTAATTGATTTGATTTGTATAAGCAAATATTCAAAATAGTAAATAAAAATATTTTATATGCTTCTTATGTAGCAGGCATGGGCTAGTGAAGTTTAGTTAGCAGGAAATGTTATCTAGGAAAATTGTAAAATAGTACTTGAGAAATATTTGTCAGACTATGTTGGAATGGCATAAAGAGAGTCCTTGCAGAAGAACAGATTTCATTTTAATTTCTTTTCATCCTTTAGGGAAGCAGTCCTGTGTTGTACAACTTAACATTAAGAGACAGTCAGAACACACTGTCTCGGCAAGAACATCTTTTCAAGTGGAATGTCCTGTGAGATACTGTGGCCACAGACCTAACGTGACTTGGTGCAAGCTGAATGGAACAGACTGTTACCCTTTTGAGGACAAGGTTCGGCTATCCACGAGCTGGCAAGGAGGGCTCAATAAGTCAGTTTTTATGCTACATTTCAAACCAGTGCTCCCAAGCGACAATGGTTCCTACCGCTGTTCTGCCACTGTGTCTTCTCATCTCATTAATTCCCACTCAATAACCATCTATGTGACAGGTAAGTTCCTGAACTTTGCAGCATCTAATGTGTTTTTCCTCATCACATTTTCAGGAATAGGAAGATCCACATTCTCTAATCACTAGACTGAACATCCATATTACTTCAGGTCTGCCACACACTCACAAATTATGATGTACATTAACGCACATATATCTGTATGTATGTGTTTGAGCTGAGTGAAGTAAAGGACACAAAATTCCATGAAAATTATTGTCTTTAAGGATTATTAACTCCATTTAATGATCCTTAATAATCCATAAGGATTATTAAGTCCAGAGGTGTGTTACTGTAAAAGTGAAAAATCAGTACAGCAGCTGCTAGATGAACCAAAGGATAATAATTTAAGATTTATTGGAGTCAATGAAGAAGCAGAAGATAACAAAAATAATATAAAGAAACTCTTCACAGATGTCACGGAAACAAAAATTCCCTGATAAAGAAAAACCATTTGACATACAGATAAGTGAGAAATATAGAATTGTAATTAGCAATAATTTAAAAAAAATCTACAGCCAAGCATATGATAGTCAAGATTCCAGAAATTCAGCCCAAGAACTGAATCTTAAAAGCTGTGAGGGAAAAAAAAACAAGTCCCATCAGGAAAACCCATCATAATCACAACTGTCTTCTCAGCACAGACACTCAAGTCAAGGAGATCTTAGAGTGAAGTATTTCAAGTTTTAAAGGAGAACAAATTTCAACCAAGGTTGATGTACCCTGCAATAATACTATTTTTCAGAATTTATGAATAAATAAGATACTTCCATGACAGATAGCATCTGAAGAAATTTATGACCACCAAACCAGCAATCCGAAATGTTTTGAAGGGCATTTTAGAAAGAGTATAACTCCATGAATCTCAACAGAAGGTATCTATCAGGCAAGAGAAACAATTAAAGAAAAGGAAGGGGGAAAAAGAGGGGGACCCAACAACAGGAAATTAACATGAAAAAGATAAGTCAAAAATACCTATCAGTTATAACCATCAATGTTAAAAGGTCTCAGTTCACTGATCAAAAGAAACAAACTGGCTGAATGGATCTAGAAACAAGATACATCAATATACAAGAAACACATTTAATCAAAAAGAAGGGCTGGGGAGATAGCTCAGTTGAATTGAATTATCACTTCCCTGGCAAGCACAAGGGTCTGAGTTCAAAAAGAAATTAATGGCCAGATAGCTCAGCAAACTGAAGCACCTGCTTAGGCAAAGCACAGCGGCCTGGGTTTGATCCCCGGCATGTGGTGTTGGCCCCACCTCTGGGGTGCACTGGGACATTGATTGAGACTGGGTGTGATGGTGTGCACCTATAAACCCAGCAGTTGGGAGGCTGAAAACAGAAGAATCACTTGAGTAAGATCTACATAGTGAGACACTGAACACCCTCCAAACCCTATATCAAATGCATTAAAAAAAAAAAGATTCACAGACTGAAAGTCAAAGAATGGAAAATAATACTCCATGCAACAAGAACCCAGAAAAAAGCAGGGGTGGCTGTTCTACTTGAAGACAAAGTGGATTTCAAACTGAGGCTAATTAAGAAAGATGAAGAAGGCTACTTTATCCTTGTAAAGGGAACAATCCAAGAGGAAGAACTAGTGACCATGAATATATACGCAACCAATGAACCCAACTATATGAAACAAATATTAATCATGAAAAATCAAATAAACACTAATACAATTGTGTTGAAAGATCTCATTATCCTACTGTCACAAAAAATAGATCATCTAGATTAAAAATAAACAATGAAATATTAAAGCTGAACTGAAATTTTGAACAAGTGGGCTTAGTAGATATCTACAAAGTGTTCCACCCCACAACATCAGAATACACATTCTTCTCAGCTTTCCAAGGTTTTTTCTCCAAAATGGACTATATACTAGCTCAAAGAACATGTTTAAGTTATCCAATATGTTTTGTTAGACCATAGTGCAGTGAAATTAGAAATCAATAGCAAAAGAATACACAAGAACTTCATAAACACATGGAAAGTAAATGGTGCCCTCTTGAATAACCAATGGTTCACAGATGAAATTAAAGAAGAAATTTGATAGTTTCTACAATAAATGATAATAACAATACAACCTACCAGAACTTATGGGACACAATGAAAGCAGCCTAAAGGGGGAAATTTATAGCAGTGAATATGCATGTTAGGAAAACAGAACAAGCACAAATAAACAATGTAATGATGAATGTCAAACTTCTAGAGAAAAAAGAAAAACAGTAGATTAAGCCAAAAGTTCATACAAGGGATGAAATTATGAAGATCAGAGCAGAAATTAATGCAATGGCGACTAAATATATACAATGAATCAATGAATTGAAGACTTGGTGCTTTGAAAGATAAAATAAATTGACATACCCTTATCTAATTTTATCAATAAAAGGAAAGACTCAAATCCACGCAATTAGGAATGAAAAGGATGAAATCACAAGGAACCCTGCAGAAATCCATATGATCATCCATACCTAGTGTGAAAATTTGTATTCTAATAAGATGGAAAATCTGGAGAAATGGGAAAATTCTTAGACACATATGAATTATCAAAGATAAATATTAAATTCCTAAATAAACCACTATCAATGAATGAAATCAAAAATCTAATTTAAAAGTTACCAACCAAGAAGAGCCCAGGCCCTGACAAATTCACTGCTCGATTTTACAAGAAATTTAGAGAGGACCTAATACCACTACTTCTCAAACTCATTAATGAAATTGAAAGGGAAGAAATATTCTGAAATTCATTCCTGGAAGCAAGCATTATCCTTATATCAAAACTGGAGAAAGACCCAAGTAAAGAATATTATAGGTCAATCTCCCTATTGAACATAGATGCCAAGATCCTCAATAAGATACTGGCAAAGAAGCGAACCATCTAGAAGATTATACCCATGACCAAGGAGGACCCATCCAAGGGATGCAGGGATGGTTTGACATACATAATCAATAAATGTAATGCACCCATATTAATAGAGCGAAGGACAAAAAATCATATGATTATATCAATAGAGATTATATCAGAAAAAGCTTTTCACAAAGTCCAACACTAATTCATGATAAAAATCTTATAGAAAATTGAAATAGAAGGTCTTTTCTCAATCTGATAAAAGCCATCCGTGACAAACAAGCAGCCAGCATTATACTAAGTGGACAAAAATGAAAGCTTTTACTCTAAAATCAGAAGCAAGACAAGGTTTTCCACTTTCTCCATTCTTATTCAGTATAGTTCTGGAAACATTAGCCAGAACAATTAGACAAGAGAAATAAATAAAAGACATAATGATAGGAAAAGAAGTTAAATTGTTATTATTTGCAGATGACATGATACTCTCCATAGAGGACCCTGAACAATCCACTAAGAAACTTAAATTTAATAAGAAAATTCAGTTTCATAGCTGGATGCAAAGTTAACACTCAATAATCAATAACCTGGGGCCAGGGAGATGGCTCAGTGGAATAAGCGCTTCCCCAGCAAGCGCAAGGATCTGAGTTCAATTCCCTGTTCTGCCAAAAAAAAAAAAAAAAAAAAAAAAAAAACCAATAACCTTCCTATACACAACTAACAAACTCACTGAAAGACAAATTAGGAAAACAATATCTTTCACAGTAATATCCAAAAAAGAGAGAAATATCAATCCAAAAAAAGATGTAAAAGACCTCTACATTGAAAACTATAGTACTCTAAAAAAAGAGATTGAAGAATGTATCAGAAAATGGAAAGATATTTTTTGCTCTTGGGTAGAAGCACCAATATAGTGAAAATGGCCATACTTCCAAAACTGTTATGCAGATTTAATACAATTCTTATTAAAATTCATATAGTATATCTTACAGGATTAGAGAAAGCAGTCCTAAAAATGCATTTAGAATAAGACACAGAATAGGAAAAGCAATTCTAGGTAACAAAGGCAAGGCAGGGGGCATCACAATCCCTGACTTGAAATTATACTATAAAGCTATGGTGATATATATATATATATATATATATATATATATATATATATATATATATATAATATATATAATGGTACTGGAAAAAAAGACCCAAAGATCAATGGAACAGATTAGAAGATGCATCAACAACTCCAGAATTATTTAGCCATCTTACTATTTGACAGAAACGTAGAACACTTTCAACACTTTCACTGAAAGAAAGATGGTCTCTTTAATAAATGGAACTGGAAAACTTGCTCTGTGTAAGTTGAAGATTAAAATTTGAGCCATATCTTTCACCATGCACTCAACTAAATTTGAAACAGATCACAGTTCTAAATATTAGAATAGAAACATTGAATCTGCAAGAAGATGGAATAGGTAAAACCATTGAAGACAGTGTAAGCAAAGTATGACTGAAACTCTAATCACACAGGAACTATCACAGAAATCAAGAACTATGATCTCATTATATTAAAAACTTTTGCATAGCAAGAGAAACCACGAACAGAGTGAAGAGAAAAACTATGATGCAGAAAATAATATTTTCTAGCTGTTCCTCAGACAAAGGATTACTACTGAGAACGTATAAAAACTCAAAAAATCAGACCTCACAAATTTAAAATCCAAAAAATGGGCATCTGAGATGAATATGCACTTCTTAAATGAAGAATTATGAGCAGCAAATGTACTGAAAAAATGTTCAACATCACTGATCATTTGAGAGACGCAAGTGAAAACAACATGAGATTCTATACCACCCTAGAAGGAATGGCTATTAGCAAGGAATCAGCCAATAACAAATGCTGGAGGGGCTACGGAAAGAAGGAATCCTTCTCCACTGTTGGTGAGAATGTAGAGTGGTGTAACCACTGTGGAAATCAGTGTGGAGATCGTGCAAAAACCTAGGACTAAGGGTCCAATGTTATCCAGCTATTCCCCTTCTGTGTATCTTTCCAGAAGAATTAAAAACATTTTATCAGAGCAATATATATGCACCCATGTTCTCTCTCTCTATCTCTCTGTCTCTCTCTCTGTCTCTCTGTCTCTGTCTCTCTCTCTCTCTCATGTGTGTGTATGTGTGTCTGTCTGTCTCTGTCTCTCTGTCTCTCTCTTTGTGGAAGGCTTAGCCCACGCTGGAGGCAGGGCTGGCGCAGCATGTAGTGCCTGAGTGCCTGGGATCGGACCGCAGTCCCTGTGTACTTGCCTAAGCTTGCCTAAGCAGGCACTTTAGACTGCTGAGCTGTCTTGCCAGCCTGTGCATCCATGTTTATAGCGGCACAGTGTTTAACAGCTAGATCTTAGAAACAACCCAAATACTCATCAACTGAAGAATGGATTACAAGATGGGGTCTTTTGGAGTACTACTCAGCCATAAAGAAGTATAAACTAAAGACTTTTATAGGTAAAATGGATGCAACCTGAGACCATACTTGTAAGTGAAATAAACAAGATACACATGTGTAAATGTTGTATTACCTCCCACATATAAGCTGATAGAGTAAATAAAATAAAAATGTAGAATAGAGTTTGTAAAATGGCAAGGAACTTCAAAAGGAAAGAGAAATTGGGATGGGGGAATACTAATTTCTCTTATACTACTAATTTCTCTTATTTATTGGAAAGAAAGGTTTTTGCTAATATTGTTTGGATAATTAAATGCTGATATCTTGCACTCTTGAGTAGCTGATTTAAGGTAACCATATGAAATGTACTAACCATCGTACCCTCCTATTATCTTGTTTTGAAATGTTTTTCTCTTAAAAATGAAAAGTATAAGAACTAAATCTATATAGAACTATAAAGTTGTATACAAAACTGTACTCTTTTTGAACTTGGATTCAGTAAAAATTTCCCAGATGTGATTATGAAATGATAAATCACACCTAAAACAAATGAATTAGGCATCACAAAAATTGAAAATTTTTCTATATCAAAGGACACTGTCAAGAGAATAAAAACTTAGCCTACAAAATATGAGAAGATATTTGGAAATCAGACAGTAGCCTAGAATATATAAGAAACTCCTCTAACTCAATGCAAATAGACAATCAACACTATTAAAAAATAAGCAGATCTGAGTAGATATTTCATTAAATACATACAGATATCCCATAGAAAATTTTAAAATGCTCAGTGCAAGCCAAATCAACACTCCAAGGAGATAGAGACCACTGTGTACTCAGTACACAGAATTTTTAAAAAATAAATGAAAAATTTAAAAAATGTGTTAGCACATACCTAGAGTAACTTTAAAACTCTTAACATTGCATGTGGAAATGTAAACTGGTGTAGCAACTTTAGAAACCAGTCTAAACATTCTTCATAACATTAGCCTGTTTGCTACAGGACTAAGAGATGATATGGGTAAATATCCAAGTGAAACTAAGATAACAGGGAGTAGGAGAGATATCTTTCTCAACTTGGAAAAGGATCAAGAGATAGAGGGATGAGAGAGAGATGGGAGGAAGAGGGGATACAAAATAATTAGTTGTGTTAAGTATGTACAACTTCTCATAAGCAATTTGAGTACTGTGTACTGCAGACATACATTAATTTAAATGTTTTCAATAAAATAAAATATATTTCCCCACAAAATTTATATGTTCATAATAGCAATATTTATAGTAGCCCCAAAGTACAAATAACCTAAATGCTCATTACCTGCTGAGTGGATAAAGGAAATGTAATATAGTCACAGAACAAAATATTATGCAGATGTAAAGAGGAATGAATTACTGATCCATGCCGTGACACAGATGAGCCCAAGAACATAATCTTCGGTATCAGAAGCCAGGCAGAAAAGCATTTCCTGTTGTATCCTGTGCTCTAAGGAGTCGCATTTGTTTTTCACTGGTACAAAGAGTATGAAGGAAGAAGCAGTGAAAAAATCTGAGAGCTAAAGAAGACTTCATGAAGGGCCTTCTTGTTTCTGTGATGATTTCTACTCCTAGTTTCCCACTTCTGTTTGCTGCTACTTTTTAAAAATATCTGCTTTCATAATAATCCCCTTGTCAATTAATGCTTCAGACCTGTATTGGGAATTCCCTAGGACTCAGCTTGGCTCTCTGTCCTTGCCTCTCAACAACCTCCCGTGCTGTGACATGTTCCCATGCTAGCATTCATGAGCCTCTCAGACCCGACTAAATGATTCCAGTTAATGATACGACTAGACCTCTTATCTGCAGCGTTTGCTGTCTTAGTTCAATGATCTTTCTCGCATACGGACATATATTCATATATACACACTTGCCTAATATTCTTTTTCTATAATGCTACTGTGCTATTGAATTGTTCAGCAAGCATCTTCAGTGCTCACAAGAGGGGATCGTGTTTGCTAAGCCGCGTTCATAGCTCCCACAGTTCACCACCTACTATCTGGTTTGCTGCTGGAATCCATATAGAACTTGTCAAAAGAAGAATCAAGATATAATATGTACAGGTACAAATTCCCTACAATGAATGTGATCATCATGTATGGAAAATGTGCATTAATAAAATAGTAAATAAAATTTTAAGACCAAACAAGAAAAAAAAAAAAAAAAAAAAGAACCTGTCAACTCCAGCCCCACAGCACTACTTATCTCTGCTATGTCTTTACCCTGACCCTTCTGATGAAGTCCTTTTCTCCACTTTCAGGGCATCTACTCATCTGTCTCCGTGTATCAAAATCCTACCCTTTTTACGTCCAGCTCATTAACCAAGTTCTCAAGGAAGTCTTCTGCATTCACCACAGGGAATATGATTTCTACCAGTTTTTATGACATTCAGTATCTGTACCTTCCATGTAACACATACATTTCCTTTCACAGCAGTAACCTGTGGAAATGTCTTTGAAGTTTCACAAAAGATTGTAACATCCTGGAAAGCAGGAGTTGTATCACATTTCTTTGAGTTGTCTTTGTTTCTTTTACAAAAGTTAAGTTATTTAGAAATTAGCCTAAATTTAAACTAATTTAATTGTGGCTTTTCTTTTAGTAAAATGGTGAAAATGTCAGAGAAACATTTCTTTTAGTGAATCTGAAACTGCTCAGCAAAATAAGGGTTAAGTGAAAAGTATGCTCCAGAATTATGTTTAAGGACCATAACTTTTATAAATAAAATTTGGATATATGATAAAAAATATTTTATTTTTTGCATTTGAAATATCTTTTCAAAGGCACATTAGGATTTTTTCTTGGTTTTTATTCTTTTTTGCTGTTTATAAGAATTGGCTTGTATAAGAATACATATATGAGAGGGTATAGGCTTGGATGCTTTTGGAGGGGCAGTATTCCTCTGGAATGAAGAAAGGCTCTTTGTAAAACAAAGCAAACTCAAGAGAAAAGCTGAAAAAAAGTGTGTGTGGGGGGGCAGATAGCTCAACACATTAAGAGCCTGCTTAGGCAGAGTGCAGGGGCCGGGTGCTGGTTCAGGGGCCGGGTACAGGTTCGATCTTTGACTTGCTGTGCTGGCCTTGCTCCCAGGGCACGCCAAGGTGGCGATTGAGACTGGGCATGGTGGTGCCCACCTGTCATTCTAGCGTTTGGGAGGCTGAAAATAGGAGAATCACTGTGAGCCTGATCTGTGTAGTGACCTTGTATGAAATGCAAAACAACAAAATAGTTGACAAAGCTGGGGAACAGTCGCAAGAGCATGCTTTGGCCTGTGCTGTATTTTCAACATGCCCTTGGTCAGTCTCTGATTAGGAATTTAAGTGGGATAGTCCTTGCGGGTGTGGTGTGACAGGTGCAATCTGCTGCAGAATGAGCTCCTGCAATGTCATCCAAAACATTCTTTCCGTGGCCCTTGGGCACCTACTGCATGTGTGTCTTGTGAGTGTAGGTGGCAGAGGCAACAGGAGTCAAAGCAGACAGACGAAGGTTATGTTGTATTTATACAGTCTTGAAGCCTGCAACTCACTCAAGGATTTATGTTAGGTTCCAAGACTTCAAAGCGATGATCCTCGAATTACGCAAACTCAACTTGCGCTGGGTTCTGGGATTTCCTGCTAGTGTGCAAACACCAGTGTCCGCTCCAAGAGGAAATCTGCCTTTCAAAATACCTGAGTTTATATCCTCACTATTTTCCCAAACAATGTCAATGCTTAATATTGTTGTGTTTTTTTTTTCTATTTCAGAACAGGCTCAAAATGATTCAGAATACTTTCTAATAAGTAAGTACTAAATTAATCAAGTAAAATTAACAGGGATGTTTTTCATGGTTACTGAAATAATACAAGTTGGTTTTTATTAATGAAGGGGATTTGTTTGTATCAGATTATCTGTTTTTTGCTATCCAAACCCCTCCCCCAGACAGCTGTGTCCGCTACTCTTGCTGAGGGTTTGGCTCTTTGCCCAACCTTATGGCCTATGATCATTTTACCCTAAAAT
Source organism: Ctenomys sociabilis (assembly GCA_004027165.1). Taxonomy (NCBI): domain Eukaryota; kingdom Metazoa; phylum Chordata; class Mammalia; order Rodentia; family Ctenomyidae; genus Ctenomys; species Ctenomys sociabilis. The sequence goes on along the minus strand of PVKA01031639.1, from coordinate 3,653 downwards.
GACGCATGTAGGGAAACAAGTCACATGAATTATAATAGAATGCTTCACTTTGTATTCTGTTTGACAGTAGAGCCCAAAATAAAAAAAAAAAATAGAGTTTACATCATCATCCATAATAATATACATTTTTAAAAAGTTCTACAAAGCCATACTTTTAACATGGTTTCTCTATTGACGTTTGGGGCTGGACAATTCTTTTTGTATGTGGAAGAGAGTGTAGGATGTCTTGACCTATACTCACCATACAACAGCCTCCCGCCCTCCCCCTTTGCAACAATCATAACATCTCCCGACATGACCGCCTGTTTTCTGGGGTGTGGATGGAGGAAGGTATGTAAGCGTTCCATTTGAGAACCGTTACTCTAGTATGTGTGATACATTCATAGTTTCTACTTTGTCTTTTTGGTTTACAAAAAGAGGTTACTTTAATTATACTAAATTTTTTTACATGGTAAAAATAAGTTGCAATCAACTGTGAACAAATAGGTCCTTAAAACATATTGACACTGACCAAGAGTAATGAACATTAACTATGTGCTGTGCAAAAATGATCTGGGGAAATCAGTATTTCCAGTACTTGGAAATATCCATGAATTAGGAGACAAAGAAAGGGCGTTCAGTTTAAATTTAGAGTGGGAAACGTAGTTGAATCCCAACTGCTACCCTGCAGATGTTTGACTTTGGGGAATTCACAGAGCAATAATATTCTACTGAAGTCACCAAAAAGGATAAAGCTGATGGCTTCTCTAATTTTCTCAGGTGGTCAGTGTGAGCATCGAGGTAGTTGTTGCAAGTCCCTCACAACACAAGATGTAGGGTTGGTGAAGTGTGTCTTGGGGGCTGTTATGAGATTGTTCTGCAATTTAACCCTAGCAAATGAAAGATTTTTGCAAAAGACAAAAAGGTGTTTGAGGGTCACAATGAGGCCCCAGAGGTGAACAGAAGCATCAGCCTGAAATTTCCTTTATTCAGGTTCTCACAATGCAGAAGGATATTGCTGATCCTAATATAGCTCAGATTTCCTGACTGTTTTTATCATTAATTAAATTCCAGATGTAACCAGTGCCACAGGACTACCCTCCAGAGAAGAGATGGCAGATGGACTATGGCTCATCTACAGTTTGCTTCCCTTGGGGGCATTTCCTCTGCTTGTCATTGCCTGTTTTTGCCTGGTCTGCTGCCTGAAAAGGGAACAAGGTGGGTCCTGTTTTCCCTCTGTCCATTTGGATCGCACAATTGGGATTCTTTGTCGAGGACTGGTGAATTTTAAATTGACTCTTGTCCTCCCTCCCCATCTTCTATGATAAATGATGAATAACAAGTTCCAGGGAGGCTGCCCATATTTTCCGTGAAAGAACTAATGTGGGCTCCCTCCTCTAGTTGTGGGAGGGCCAGCCCAGTGATTAGTAAGGCATCCAGACTGGCCTTTCCCATCATCTTTGCATCACTTATACGCTTGCATGAGGAAGAGCTTTTCTAAGCTTTAGCAGAATTGGAAGAGAGGTTGAAATAATCTCTCAGATCAGTATGTCTAACCCATCCCACCCTCTCTTTCATAAATACCACTTCATTCCCGTCACACACACTCTTTCCTAAATAACCAGTGTCCCCAGAGAGAAATCACATGTGTGCATACTTTCTACTTCCATCATGAACACAAGCTTGAACTGAATCCTCATGCAATGTACTGCACTCAAAATAAAAGATGACAGGAAACAGGTTGTTTGCAAATGGACAGGAAACTTAAGAGACAGGGAGAGATGGGAGGGGATACTGGAAGGGGGTGTAAAAGGGCATCAGATGTGTCATGTGCATGTACCAACCCCCCACATGGAATCTGATCTTTATGTACAGCACATAAGTAGTAATTAACACAAAAGTTTGAAAGAGGAAAAGAAATATTTCATTTGGAAAATGTGAGTTTGACTATGGTCAGAAAGGTGCAATATTTTGAAAACAATTCTTATCTACTTTTATAAACATTTCTTCAATGTCACCACCCAACTCTGAAACACAGAAACAGATGCATAAAGATTCTGGTCTATCTTTGGTTATGTCCACCTTAGTTTCTCTCTTTTCTTTTTCCTCCTCTCCCCTATCTTATCATTGTTCCCTCACGAGATACAGTGTAGCTTCAGAAAGTGAACTAGGGAGAGGAAATATTTTCTGGTTTCAATAGAAGAGTTTTACCTGGGCAGAAGTGCTTCTGGTGTTTAGGAGGGAAGAAATCCAGAGCTCATATGCCCTCATGTCTCTCTCCTGGGACTCTATGGATGAGATCTCTCACCCCGTCTCTTTCCTGGGACTCTATGGCTCTTTCCATAGTCTGACTGCAGGTTTCATTATTTTCCTAGAACTGTCTTGGAACTTCATTAAAAAAAAAAGACATAGTGATAATTTTTTTTTTTTTTTTGATTTATCATATTCTTACTGAAAATGGGTAGTAGGAGGTTCGGGCTATGTAGGTGAGAATATGGTATTGAGGGTATGAAATGTCCCCAGAGTGAAAGACTTTCAACTTTTCCAGAGTGAAATATGAGAGTCTGGCCTTTCCTTTTGGAGCTGACACAGAGCTCTGTGTTGTCGGAAGCACTGGCAGGGAAGTGGGCAACATGAATTTTTACTGAGTGAGCTGTGTATGGCATAGCAACCAAGGCAAATTAACATGTCCAAATTAACACCCCTTGCCAGTGTGTTGGGAGGTAGGTGAGTGTGGGTGGGAAGGTGGCTTGTCTTTACCTTGTTTACTCATTTGATTACTTTTTTTTTTTTTCTTTTTTGTCTTCCAGGAAAAAGAAAGAAGTTTACTGATATGGCAGAAAGGGAAATTAACATGGTATGGTTGATGTATCTGTTAAGATAGATACAGTTTGTGCTACGCCACATTTATATATGTTTTTCAGTAGTTTATATATTTGCATAATCCAGGCACCCTTCTAAGTATAGTAGACAGATAGATAGGTAGGTAGATAAATGGATAGATAGGTAGATAGGTATTTAGATAGATGATTGATAGATAGTAGATAGATAGATAGATAGACAGACAGACAGATAGATAGATAGATAGGTAGATAGATAGATAGATAGATAGATAGATAGATAGATAGATAGATAGACAGATAGTTGATATTCATTTTTTAAAATGCAGCAAAGGTTCTTAAAGCATGGGAGGAAACCTAGAGTCAAAACAGAGAAGGCTGGAGGCTCATCTCTTCCCTGTTATGTGGCTTTAGTTATTTTTTAATTCTTACAAAAGCATCTGGTGGACATGGTGATGCACACTTGGAATTTCAGCACCCAAGAGGCTAAGGCAGGAAGATCTAAGGAGGCCAGCCTGGGCTACAAAGTGAGTTCAAGTCCAGCCAGAACTGCATAGTGAAAGTCTTTCTCAAAAAGAGAGAGAAACAGAAAAAGAAAGCACTTGAAAGTCATTTGGAAGAGAGTTAATGGAAGAACCAACCCATAAAAAATTTTGTTGATGGGTCATTTATCACAATAAATCATAACACAGCCGGGTGTGGTGGTGCAGGCCTGTAATCCCAGCACTCGGGAGGCTGAGGCAGGAGGATTGTTGTGAGTTCGAGACCAGCCTGAGCTACAAAGTGAGCTTAAGGCCAGCCTGAGCTGCATAGTGAGACCCTGCCTCAAAAAAG